>JNHV02000078.1:0-46003 GCA_001691785.3 Amanita brunnescens Koide BX004 | reverse complement strand
CGTCATTGCTGGTCAACCACACAGTTTTCGTCTACTGTCAAACTAGATGGACCCAGGTCTTTTTGTGTAACTTGAAGCGAGATGCATATGGAAAGACGGAATGGGTCGATAGCTGAGCCAATGTTGACATATCCATGTCTCCGAACGGGCGAACGCGCGGACTACCATATCAAGATCAACAACCTATGGAATGTGATTCAACAAAATGAATGGCGATGTACATAGATAGGCAGTTTAAACACACCTTGAAAGGTGACTAGAAGGATACCTTACATGGCATCTTTCTCGATCACTTCATATTGCTTCGGCATGCAGGCTACACGTGCACATCTTTGACCGTCGGCGCTTCGCTATATGAAGTCCCATGCTGCCCGGATCCTCGCCTCCGGATCATTGTGACAAGAAAGGAACACGCATATATTATCCCACTTCCGTATGCGTATGTCTGGAAAAGGTGACTCAGGGATATCCAAGCGCCAGGGGAAATAATGGATCACATACTTCATGTGATTCCAAGAAATGGATTGCCCTGAGGTGACATCTAGACATTGTAGTGTCTCTGGGGGCTCGAGGCGTTTAGATGATGCGAATCCCCCGCTGTAGCCCGCAGTTCAATAAGAAATGTTTGTCTCTGTGAAGAAGTAGTGACGTAGGCTTCAGTCTATCAGTGCCACAGAGCGTCCTACATACAATTGATATTAATAACTTCCGCAATGACAAGTCTATAAGACTCGTCCCATCGATACGCCGTAGTCAAGGCAAAGTGGCAGCGAGCTCCTATCTCGAGCACCTGTATAACACGATATTGAAAAAAAATTAGATGACCAAAATTACATACCGTTTTGAGGCGTATTAGACGCCCGATGTATGATGCAAATCCACGAAGCAAGTCAGGTCAGCATGACCCAACACGACTGCTTCTTCCACCCCTTTGATTTTCCTTTCAGCCTCTYCGTTGTACCTAGGCCAGCGCGATTCGTGATTCTGGGCGGTGATGTTCTGAGGGCCGCCAGGCGTCCGACTGGCTTTGCGTCGCTGTGGTGGAGACGAGGACAATAAGAGAACGTTAAGACGATTTTCGAGCTACTGTTTGTACRTAGTACTTCCAGCAGCTCGCGCGGCGGTGAAAAGTAGCTGTCAATCAGCCATCAAACAATGATCGCAACCTAACATTATAAAAACCAACAAACAAAGCACTAAGTATAAGAATATGCTACTAAAGAAGCAAACATTCGATAGTAATACTGGGAAGATGTTTCATAGTTCCCCCGTCTTGTACTTCGGGTACCAGTAGTAGTATTAGAAATATCCATCTTTCAATACAGTCCGTGAGAATATCCAAGTCCATTGATGAATGACCGTCAAAGGAGTGGGTCGGGCGCAAATTCGCCCATTGGTCATCATAGCGAAACTCCAGGACAGCTCGAAGAAAACGAAATCAAGAGTATTGGAGCCAGTCGGCGAAATTTGAGAATGGAACGTTTTCAGAGGGGAATCCAGTCCAATTGCTGATGATTTCCCATTTGCTCGTGAGGTACTCCGTCCTGCAAAACATTCAGGCAAAGACTGTTTCCGGACGAATGAAGAACTCACGTTGCCACTTCCGTAGTTCCATTAAGAGCGCCATTAACGTCGTTGATGTAATCTTGCAAACCGGTCAAGCCAGTGGACGGATTAGCCAATGTGTCCCACACCTAGGAACACCATATTAGACCATTGTCGAGATAATATGATATAAAAGCTTACGCTCTGTTCGAGACGAGGGAAATTAACAGGTAGAGTGTCGCTGCCAGAAGTTTCTTCCTCACAAGCGTAATCAACGGCGAATTTTTCTACTCCACCATTGTCTGGGAAACCTTCAGATGGATATGAATGAAAGGGTTTGCGAAAGACCTACAGCACGTAGCAGCCAACACACAAGTACGCTCGTGCCAGGGGCTGAGGTATGTCTAAACAAAGACCATCGATACCGAGAGAAGCATCAATATTTAGGTCAAACGAACCGAACGCTCAGTGCAGAGACCGAAGAGTGAGTCGCAACCAGGGTTTGGATCCGTACCGCAGATCGCGAAGCAGACTTCAGCAACTCTGAAATGGGAGTAGAGGAGGAAGTCCGACAAGTTCTTCTGCGGGACTGCGGCGCCGCAAAAGTTGGTCCACCTGATCAAAAGATCAAACGCTATCCCTCGTATCAATAGCAATCCACGTACTTGACAATGCCAGCCCACTGCTTTGTGACCCAGCTGATGCTAAAATAGAAAAAGTTCAAAGASGCGAAGAGTCTCCGCCATAAGGAGCTACTTACGAAGTGGGCCAGCGCACGGACGCTTGAAGGGATGACAAGGTACCGTAGGTAAAGTCAATGAAGTTCTGCTGCGTATACGGGGGACTTGCTGCAATGTTCACAGAGAGTGCGGGGAGACTGGTACTAGCGGGTATCGAGTGGTTTGARGAGTGCTCTATGTTGTATCGGCAAGTAATGGCGGCGAGGAAGCTGTCAATCGCGGTATACCAGTTCAAGGCAGCGGCAACGCAGACKGGGATTGAAAAGGGGTCGGTGAGGGCGTTCTTGTATTTGACACAAGGAATCAGGAGGTCTGTGTTGTATGGATAGTCGCTCAGAGGGCAGTTGCCAAGATTGTAGCACGTAGTCGTCGGCCCTTGAACCGTGCTAGAATATTGGAACCAGTCAAGGAAGTTGTGCTGTGGAACCTTTCCTGTCGAACAGAAACCCGTCCATCCCGCAATAATGTCCCAGTTGATCACTATGAGTGCGACATCGATCCTACAGCACATGTTTTAATATCGCGGTATTGTGTCTTTTTGAAAGCGAGAGTGGACGCACAAGTTTTGCACACCAGGATCAGCCGCAATTGCAARACCTGTAATCCAGTTCCGGTAAGAGGTTTGCGTGACCACGCCATCGCTAGCGATTTTATTGTAGATCTAATCATCACTAAGTGTGGTAAATTCAGCGCGMGCTACTGACATACTGCATTGGAAACACGCGGAAGGTTAAGCGTGCTGGTAAGCCCGGCACCGGGCTTACCCAGCCGGTAGCAACTGAGGTCTCTCACAAATTCTTGCGGGTTGCCAGGATAGCACGATGCTGCCCCGACGCATGCCTCGTTGTTAAAGGGATCATTAAGATCTGTCTGTTCCAGCAGGATCAGTACTTCAGTTATGGCGAAGAAGTAAGTTTGTTTCCATACCAACGTCTTGTTGCAAGCAGTGAAGACGGTCGAGCAAAGTGCATCACTTGGCAACGGCCCGCAAGGGCCGAGCACACCGGGCGGAACGGGTGGAAAAACCCCACTAGCTGCTACGCCAATTGCGTACAATAACGAGGATAACCCGACAGCTCTAAGAAAAACCATGAGAAACCAAAAAGGATGAGAAACGAACAACGACGAACCGGTTTTATGGCCAGCGAAATGCTCATTGCTCACCGTGCGACAACAGACAACCGTCGGTAAGAGCGGGCGGCACTGGCCGGCGCGTCAGAAGGCCATGTACTTGTCAAGATCATTGTCATTCCGTTTCGCCAAAGCGGCAGGCATGTACTGGCAAGGCTGGGCTTCTCGGCTTCCGTCAACGGAACTCATCCGAAATTTGAATCTACTTCGTTCTCCGCTAACGCAGGTGCCAGAGCACACATAGCTTCAGCGCAAATGGCTGGCTAGCAGTTCCGAGGATGGCGACTATGACTGCGCGGTGGTTACAAAAGCACGCGAGCTTGCTAACCAAAAATAGTCTCTCGTTCACACCCGATCACAAAAGTCAACGAGTCACTGATTCACGTAGCCTTCACATAAACATTTCAAAACGATCTAGGTCAATTCTGGTGCTTCACATTCGGGAAGATACGAGCGAGCCTTCTCCCGCTATACTTCGAATCCAGAATTTCAATGCCGGAAAACCCCCTTATGATCTTGTGCGTGTGAAGTGCCTAGTCCCTTGGTCAAAACTCGAGTCTAAGAGCCCTGACACATCGTGCATCATGTGTCCAGCTGGCTATAGCCTTGCCTGTCGGTAAAATGATCTCATCATCCTGAAGCATGCGATATGTACGATAAGTTGAAAAGCGGACATTCGAAGCCGCTCTGAATTCTCGTCAAGGCTATAATAATAGAGCAAGCTTAGTCGGACGTCCCGCTATCGATGATTATCTCGCTACCCGTGCCGGAACGCCCAGCGCCTGAAGGCTAAGGCTACTGCTTACCAGGCTATAAGGAACAAGCTACGCTGATAGCTGATCACGATCATTTGGCTATCCTTTCACAGAGGTGAACAGCATTTAGTGCAACATCGTGAAAGTATCGGTGATTGATTCAGTCAACTGTGAGTGCATCTAGCGTCGTGATCGAGATATACTCGTTTGGGACCGTGTTTCATTCGTCTCCTCTGCCTTGGCCGCAAGTACGAAATACCTTGCTTCGTATCGTATTGCTATGAATACGGCATTTAGAGTAGGTCCGGCCCGGAAACTCGAAAGCACGGGCGACAGAAACAAAGAGGGGAACCCAAACAGAGGTTACCGGCCACTAGTTCCCGTACAATGATTGTTTTAGCTTTGCCCTTTACCCTATCCCAACGCCTTTCTGCCGCTGCGTGGTAGAAGCATGTCTTTCTACTAGGAAAAAATATTACTTACATACACGTGCCGATAATTATCAACCCTAAAAGAAAAGTTTCAAGTCCAAATTCCGACCGCAAAATCCCAGTGCAAATGAAGAGTTCCAGCCATCATCAAGTTCTGATGATATATTTCAATGCCCATCACAATGCTTCCACATTTTGACATAGTCACTGTGCGTAACAATGATCAAGTTGAACATGGGGGCGAGGCAGGAAGGTGACTCACACTACCATTCCTCTATCAGCTGGTTTCTTTGGCCACGTACGGTACCATTCTGCCGAAGCCTGGGCAAAATGACGCATGGCGTCTGCATAGCCTCACTGTTAGCGCATTACTTCATATCTCGTAAGATCTAAAAACGYACTGGCTTCGGAATTTATCCAGGGTTTGTTACCCTGCCAGTCGGGGAACCAACCAGTTGTGCCTCCCACTGCCACGTTCATGATAAGGTAGAACTCTATGGAACCGAGGATCAAGATGGAACCAAGAAACCGGTATGCAGACTTACCTTGATCAAACGGGGAAGCGTTCGTCCCGTTCGCCCACGGGTTTTGCAAAGGCTCAAGAGTCGAACCATTGATGATGTTAGTAGGGAAATCGCCTCGTTTAAAGAAAGGATTATTGAAAGATATGTCTAGCAAGGTGTGCAATCGAGAGTCTACGTAAACTCGCCTGGGATGACCAAGGTCTGAATATAGAAACCTGCAACTTGRACGCTACGCACAAGAATGATTCTGTCCATTCCAAGGCATATGTGTGAAAGTCGCTTCCAAAGGACCGGCGGCGATTGGACCACCACGAGTATGTCTTGCTTACGCCATTAAGTGCAATGGACGGTCCCCAGTTAAGGGAACCTTGGACATAGTTTGAACCCCTGAATGTGTTGCGAATGCATGAGTTTAAATCAAAGGATCGGGAGATATAGGCAAACCTGCCCGTGTACTCAATTCCATTCCCGCGAGCTTCCACCATATCAATTTCCCCTGTCGGAGTCGTCAGGATGAAATAAGGGGCTAATCGGAGGCACAAACCGCTTCGGGGCCACGGTCCATATACACTGTCAACTGGCAGCAGCCAGAGAGCTGGCCATAACTACATCAATAAATGATTAACGCCAAGCAAAGAAAGAATTAGGAAACCTACCCAGTCGCTAAATGGGAACATGATCATCANACTTGCCCGTTTGGCATTTTAGCTCTGATTTCAACACGTCCATACCTTATGTTTGCGGTTGTCCTCGTTGTTATCCGAGCACTTTGGACAGGGTTAATGACAGATCCACTAGTACTATTACTGACAGCGCTACAGGCGCTGAGATAAGATGCTTGATCAAAAATTTGAGCGCCCCCTTGCGTGATATAGCCGTTATTTGGTTGTGTCTGATTGAATGTGCATCCCGTTATATTAAAGACYGAGCCGTTCAAGACCGCATCCCAGCCGATGTTATCGGCAGTGAGAGTGGGGACAATATAGAGGAACCCGTCTTGAACATAAGAGTTATTTGATGATGCGGTAGTCATCTCAAACTCGCCGTTTCTAGACAATAAATTTGATTTAATCTATCAATGAGTATGCGTTTAACGTGGCCTTACCCAAAGCCGTCCATGTTTACTTCTCTCTGGAATGTTCCATTGGCACCAAAGACAGCATCTTCGCTATTGAAATCCTCATGGAATATAAGGCATAGAGGTTGGCGGTCAAGTTGTGCATCCGCATATTTAAAGTAGGATTGCACGACACCTCCGGCAAAACCTACAAGAATCATTGCATACGTGAGAAAATAGGCTATCCTGGCCCGAGGATGAGGTTTCTCGGTCCAAGGCTTTGGGAGAGGAACACCCTCTGGTATCAAGTGGGAAGGCATGCGTTTAGCTTTTTGTTTCGCGAATGGTGGTACCAGGGGTGAGGTTGGCATGTTGAATACCATAGACGTTGAGCGAGCAGAATTAGGCATGGAACTGGGAATTGAACGTGTGAATGGTTGTTGGGTGGCTGGTGCCGTGCGGGAGAGTACCGTAATTCCATTTCCCGTCGAATCACTAATAGCTGAGAGTGACGAATTGCTGGTGGAAGGCCGCGTATGGTGATACCGAACGCCACTTGCTACCGCGTCTAACCCGAAGTTACCCGATGACAACGACGCGCTGGTCGAGGAATGTGAAGGAGCTGCGCCTGGAGCTTGCTCATTTCCACTTGTGATGCCTGGAAAGGGTACGGTGTCCGTGGTGGGAGGTGGCAAGTGCAGCACGCTAGGCGGTCGTGTTGACGTCGGCGTATCGAAGGGATTGTCGAGCTTGGGAGAAGGCGGGCGAGACATTGCGGGGTGACAGGGACGAACGGACGATGACCAACGACATTAATGCTTTCTTCTTATGCTGAAAATAGAGCCAGCAGCGGCGTGAAGGTGATCGGTCAACGTCTCGACGTTCGCCGCTTTCTATGTCAGGTACTCGAGGAAAAATCTCGCTCCATCAAAAATGGACATGCATTGGCCGTGTTTGGAAGGCGTTATGGCGGCTCGGAAGCGTGCCAGGGGCGATGATAGGAGGTCATCGTCGGTAAGTATCGGCAAGCCGTGGAGTCTGGAAAAGGGCATGACGGCCATGTCATGATTGAATTCACAAATGCCCTGGTATGATGAGTGTGTCAGTCAACATCCTGATGATGCAGGAACAAGTATAGTAAYTGTCCTCGCTTTGCAAATCGCCTTGGCAGACTTCCTTCGAGATCAATTTCCTTACAGGGAACTGTGCGGCGAAATGTGGTCTGTCACACAGTCACTGTGACTGATGGACGTATCTCAAACGGTCAACGCAGCGAACTGTTCGCATATCCGTATAAAGATTCTGTTCCGCACAACATGCCCTCCCGGCTCCGTCCCCATCCCGCTCGTTATCCCTGAACTCTTCTCTCAATGAGTTCGGTTGTCATCCAGAATAGCGACTATGATCTCTGGGATGCCTGGCTGCACCAAATATGTCTGTATTAGCGTTTGGTACGACTTTTGGTACTGACACTATGCGCCTCATGCAGATAGTGAAACACAGCAGGACAACTGGTTTATGCCCACAGATGATATTGTTGCCACGGGAGTAGCCTTGCGCGTAGAAAATGGCTTTTTCCGCATTTTCCCGTACGAAAATCCTGCTCTGATCCCTTTTGAGGCTGCTGTCCGCCGCCTGAATCCCGTTGTGGCTGTTAAAATCAGAAATGCTTCTGTTCATGCTGCTATGGGCAGAATCGGCCCTGAGGATACATCCATGTATATCGATCGGGAGACGCGCATACAAATTCTGGATTCTATAGAACATCTTCCGACGGCAGAGAAGGATCAGTGCGCCGCGTTTATCGTGAGGCTCTCGCTAACTTCCTCTTTGAACTACACTAATGGTCGACCTGGTTACAGCGCAATGAACGCGCATTAGTACTTTGGAGCTACAGTCTTGAGCAATTGATTCCTCTCTACAAGGATTTTGAGGAAAAGTTGATCAAGCACATTTGGCGCACGCGTCCGTTGAGCGCGGCGCAACGCTCAGCAATGTCCTCCACCTCTGTCAGTGGCTATCAATCCGCCCCTGCGCCATCCACCCCCTCAAGCACAAACGACCTTAATGAGAAAGAGGGGCTTAGATCAGTGGGGGGTCAGGAGCCTCAAATGAGCGAGAAGACGAAGGAGGTTATCCAGGCYCGAAATCAAAAGAAGACCACATGGTGGAGCTGGCGCCTGCAACCTCAAGTCGATGCACCCGACTCTGAAAAAGGCCCAAAGGAAAGAGAGAGAAAGATTATGTTGATGGGTCCCTTCTATGCGGGCTGTGGTGCGGCTTTAGCTCTTTGTAAGTAAATCGATTTGCCCCGCAGATGCATCGRCTCATATTGAATAGACTTTTGTCTGAGCGGTATTGGAATACTGTTGGGCGAGTTCGCTTTAGATGGAAACGCTATTCGCTTTGCTCTCGTTGCCACCTTGCCAATCATTTTTTGCATATCTGTCGTGAGTTTGTTTGCAAATATTCTTCTATTTAGGTGATTGAATCTTTGATTGATACACATAGTTTTTCTGCTTACAACTTATTGGCAACCTGTCACTCGTGTTGGTTCCTGTTATTCTTTGCCCTGTTGTATTCACATCAGTCCCGTAGTCTTGGTCCCGTTGCCCAGTATCACCAAAATTCAATGTACTACTCAGCCGTCAAGCCAGCTCCCAATCCGGAAGTGGACAACAATCTGCCCCATATCACGATCCAGATGCCAGTATACAAGGAAAGCCTCGAACTTACCATGTGCGTTTAGTTTCCAGCACGTTAAATGACATATCCCTGATGAATATGCTCTGGATAGCGCGCCATCAGTCTTCTCCGTCAAGAAAGCAATGCAAACTTATGCTAGACAAGGTAAGTTTCTGGGGATCTTTTTCGCCCCTCGAAATAAAAAGGACCCCCCAGGTGGAACATCGGCGATATTCGTCTGTGATGATGGGATRCAGCTTATATCGAAGAGAGAGCGCGAAGAACGCATGGACTTTTACGCGAACCACAATATTGGTTGGGTAGCACGGCCTGGCCATTCGTCTGCTCCAGACGGCTTCAAACGAGCTGGTAAATTCAAGAAGGCTAGCAAGTACGTGTCATGTCAATTCCAAGTTCTACAAAATGYTCACACAAGTTGACAGCATGAATTACGGATTGGCTCTTTCTATCAAGCTCGAGAAATTCCTTGCTCAGCTAATTGCTGAGGGTGCTCAGGATACTTTAGAAGAATTTCTCGAAGATCGTGCCATGAACATGGCTGCTGAAGAAATCCTCGAAGAGAGCGGAAGAAAGTGGAAGCCATGGTGCGCCAATGGCAAATCCCTCCGAGTTGGAGAGATCATTCTCATCATCGACTCGGATACTATTGTCCCAGAAGTGAGTAAAAGGCCATAATTCTGGTGGAGCGAGATAACGACGTTGAGGATAGGACTGCTTCAGAGATGCTGCAAGAGAGATGTACGAATCACCTGAGTTGTCCATCATCCAGCACGAATCAGGTCAGTAGTCTCATTTTTCTGGTTTCGACATTATATTGAATCATATCAAAGATGTCATGCAGGTTGCCCACCATTACTTCGAGAATGGGATAACCCATTTCACGCGCCGAATTAACAAGTGTATTTCTTTTGGATGCGCTAACGGCGAGGTTGCGCCCTTCGTTGGTCATAACGCATTTTTGCGCTGGTCAGCAATGCAAGATGCGTCGTTCATTGATCCTGCGGATGGCAAGAGGAAAATATGGTCAGAGGCAAACGTATCCGAAGACTTCGATATGGCACTACGACTACTCTTGAAAAGTTACACTCTGCGGTGGGCCACATACTCAAAGGGAGGGTTCAAGGAGGGGGTGTCATTAACAGTGGTTGATGAATTGGCAAGGTGGCAAAAGTATGCCTATGGTAAGTCCATTGTAACGATTGTGGRTTTTCTCTGATCGGCGTTTCAGGATGTAATGAAATTATATTCAACCCTGTGGTCAGGTGGTGGCGTCATGGACCCATAAGCAAACAACTAAGAGGATTCGTGTGGTCGCGTGCCCCAATACACTATAAGATCGGAATGATGTCCTGTATGTGGATCTTTCTTCACACACGTGCTTCCGCAGTTAAACGCCCACGTTTCTGCCCCAGATATGTTCTCATACTGTAAAGAGCCGCATTAATCACCTGAGCGCTTAGCTAATTGCGCCCGTCAGATGGCATCGCTGCCGCCACTGTTGGCTCCATTGTGAACTACTTACTGCTCGGAATTGGCCCTGATATCGACCAATTTTACCTGCACAGCTTTGAAATCTTGCTTGCCTGCGTCGTCGTGTTCCCTGGCGTGGGAAATCTTGGATATACGCTTTTGGAATATCGACTAGGTCACCAAAGTCTGCTAGCAGCAACATATGAGAATATTCGATGGGTCCCGTTCTTGTACGTTATATCACCTTCGTTAATGGACAAGAATGATGAACCCTCTTACAGCGTGTTCTTCTTTGGGGGTTTGAGCATTCATTTGTCAACTGCCATGCTGGCACATATGTTTTCTTACGATATGTATGTCACGTCCTTTTTAGTTTCATCAAGCTAACGTCATGTGACTAGGACGTGGGGTTCGACTGGAAAAGAAGTAGAACGATCCACCTTCTGGATTGAAGGTAGGCTTCCAGCGTCTGATGGGCGCTGTGGGCTAATACGTTCCATAATAGTCCCCCGCATATGGAAAAGGTTTAAATTGTCATTCATCATTTGTTTGGCCATTATTGCCATGATGATTATCTTTACGACTAACGTTGTGCCATTTGTATGGCGAATACCTGGTTGGGAATGGGCACTTATCGTACCTCTGGCGCTTGTTGTCGGATGTCACCTACTGTTTCCGGTACGTTTAAATACCACGGAGCGCCCACTTGCATTATTGAAATATTGACGCCTGACTCTAGATCGTTCTCAACCCTTGGTTAATGATCTTCTCCTATTAGGTTTTCTGTAGGGTTCCGGGGTCACCAGTCATACCTTNGCCTTTCTTATAGAAGATTTCGGTTTGATTCGGACGACGGACAATTTGTTATAGACATGCTGTCATATATAATTTTCCACGTTCTTACTGTGAACTCTATCCCCATGTGAATATAATTCATCGACATTCAATCGTAGAATGAATCGCCTTGGATTGGGAATTGTAGCATACTTAATGTTAGTATGACTTTGAGCACTAACACGTGTAGGTCGTACTTCACCGGGTATAGTGAGGGTTTGTGAGTACTGCCTTTTTCCCCATGCGGCTCTGAACTTAAGATGACAGAATAGGTAACTGGGGGCCGTGAGACGGCGCTACGATGACAATCAATATGGTACCTTCTGTGAAACTCATAAATTAACAAGCGCTAATTCGGAACATGAGGAAACCTGTCATCAGCCCACGAGCGCTTCAGCGCAAACCTTATATAATTATAAAAGCTACTGCTATTCCAACAGTCCTCCTATCAACTGCCCCCAATAGTCAACACTCTTCGGGTACTCATTAGGATGAGTCCCAAGACATCTCTGCCTGAAGCCATTGTGGAGAGGGTGGGTCGCTCTTCTGTCCGTAAATTTGCTTGACGTCCGATCGGCTGCAGATCGTGCTCCACGTGGACCTTCAAGCGCAGAACGCTGTAACAGCATCCTCTGCGTCCCATGCCCACGACAACGGAGGTCTGAAGTCCCTCCGACTCGTAAACAAGGCATTCTGCAAGGCTGTAACCCCCCTCGTCTTCGGATCCGTTGCATTCTTCCCGGAAAGCTCGAAAAAGGTCGACATGCAGGTGCTAATGAGCATTGTCAACAGCGACATCGCAGCACATGTCAAGACGTTGATCATACGACCCATGCTGAGCACCAGCGTTGACGATCAGTGGGCGCAGTGCGCTCGCTTTTCTCATGCACTACCGGTCTGTTTTTCCAAGTTTCGCAACCTCAAGACGATTCGCATCGACGGGGACATATTCCTGGGCGCCGACAAACAAATGCGCAAGAGCCATACGCTTGCATCTCTGCGACGCTCATTCGTAAAGGCTGTTCACAATGCGCTCTTCAAAGCCTCCCCCGAGAACTTAACGGGGCTCGAACTCGACTTCCCCGTCTTGGAGGGCTTCTTTGAGGCGTTCTCAGGTCAAAACATTCTCGACCAATTTTCCGGAACTCTCTCCCGGCTCGAGCGTCTTTCGGTGACTGTGAAGTACCGGAATGTGCAGGCGTCCCGTGGCACATCGCCTTCACAGCGACATGATTACCCCGACCTGCAGTATCAGGATCGCTTCTGGACCCTTATCGGCCTCGCCACAAACTTGCGATCGCTCAAAATCCACTGCAACAACGTTCTGGATCTCGATAACGCACCCATCTCGAGCTTACGTAGAATTGAGAGACTTGATCTTTCCCGCGTTCGCTGCCATACGGAAACTCTCGTCGCTTTATGTAACACGGTCAAAGTTATTCGACTTTCTGAAGTTCGTCTGATCACTGGCATATGGGCTGACGTATTTGTGCGTCTCAAGGATGTCCCGACTCTCATGGAATTTGACGCCCGATCTCTGACATACGATGCCCCCTCTCCTCATTTCGCGCGGATCTTGCATCCACTCAATGCATGCCTCGAGGTTCCGCGCCGCGATGATTGCGAGGCCTTTCAAGAGCTGAACAAAGTTCTGGGAATGCGACAGTGCGGTCGTAACTCRTATGGACCATTCAGTGACCCGTGGATGTCCAAGAGTATTACTCTGCCCAACTGATCCAGTTGGTTTCGAGACATCCAAATACTCAGGTGATCATTATGGTTGAATGAATGTATTTTTTCTCCTTGTAGATTCTCCCTTACCCTTTCCTTACATTCTTGGTGTCACTGAATGTTCCCCACTTTCATCAGGGACAAAGAACGATGGTCCATGGAATTTGGCGCGTATTCTGTCACCCGTTACTGATTTTTTCTTTCTTTTTTTTGTACTATATCCGTCTTTTAACCCATTCATTAGGTGTCCTGATGTCCACCCATCCATCGATCTTGCTCGTTGATTGTAGCAGAGGGGAGACGGAGCGCATCGGGGCTACCCACTTTTATTTTATTTTGGCMCTATCGTTTGACTTTTTGTGCTCTATGTTTGTTGCAAATGTTACTGTAATTTATGATTGTTAATGGTGTTCTGCACTCAGCTGTGTAAGCTTCAAATGCTTATCAGCACTTTCCGACTCTGGGAAGTTGATGGAGCCTATGGTTCAGGGTGCGGAGCACGAAATCATGGCGAAAGCGATAGCACCACAGGTACGTTATCTTCGCCTAATGTCCGAAGGCACGATAAGCTCAGCGCAAAACTTTACCATTCCTATCGGAGTCGCACCAACCCGGCTGTTCGGCGCAGTTTCCTTTACATAGAGCAATTGCTGTGAAAACGTGATTGGCCTGTTAGGAAAAGGTGTTTACGTTCCGCTTACGGCTTGATGCTTACGGCGTCCTCTCAAGAAGAACTCACTGACCTTCCTCATAAGATGTGCCTTGCTTACGTTCGGCAAGTACCGCATAAAGAGGGCGCGAGACRAACAGTAACTCTCATTTATATCGTGATGATGGGAATGAGCTAGTTTCCATGTTCCCCTGAAGAATTTATAGCAAGATGTCCTATCCGCAATGACTCGTTTCTAACGACTTCATCGCTGGGGAACTTCCTCCCCYCGTTCGAGAACAATCCATGGAAGCGAAGAACAGGTTAAATCAACTCCAGAAAACTTCGAGAATCCTCGGCCATTCGTATCAGAGTTTAATGTAAACCAAATGACTTATCACCGCCGAAACGAAGGCTTCTATTTTTCGCCCATTAGAAGGAAAGAGGGTGAGATGTAGGACAATGAACATTTGGGCCATGGACATAACAGTTCTTCCTACTTGGGCAAGTCGCCTGTCACCGCCTGAGCCCACAGTAGTATCTACCGTGCGTATTTCCTCTTCTTTGTTAGGCACTGAAACATCGGCAGCTCTGAAGAAGATTTACGAGGAACGCTTCTATCTCCACACATAATTCGTTATCCGACCTAACCACTTGTATGTCTATAGGCTCTCGCTGAGTAGGGCAAATAGTCTGAATGTTTTCAGAGTTTGATGCTGTGTCCTGTTGCCTTGCCCACTCAGGGAATCGTGACAGCATCAATACCTCGCTCCGAGCAGCACGGTCTCTAGGCGTAGTACCGATGTATTCGAAAGCTATCATAACCATCATAACCCTAACGTGGCCTTAACCTACTTGCGTAAGTCCGTGGGCTTGTTGAGCCATTTCTGTTATGCTCAAACTTCAGTCATTGAGAGGTTTCGTRGAACGTTGGCCCAAAACAATTCTGTTGTTAGGTCATTCCTGTTACGTTCAATTGGCATAAGACCATTATGAATCTCATTCTTTTTTCAACTCTCCCAAATATTCTCTTGCTAACTTGAGACCAAATCAGCTTATCGAGTAATGCTTCGTCCATAATGCATAACGCCCCAAGAGCGGCTGCGGTTTCCTGCCGGACTGGTAGAATACTCGCCGTGGTAACGCCACATTTGAGGCGCAGCACCGTGCGTATACTCCTTAATCCTGTCCGCATTACTACAGGTGTGGCTAACTTTTACAGAGTAAGTACTGACGTCATACATAGCACCATAGCACTTGGAAYTGGCATGTACGCTGGCCGGAAACGTATGGCGGTGTGGGCCGATATCAGGCACATGTTCGCCTCATGTGGCTACGAATAATGATGATTTATACCTGTTAAAATCACGCTTTTCCCAAAAACTGCAATTATGAAGAACAATTGTCGTGGGACAGTACGCGCTATAATCACTCGAGTCCGTAAACTGCAAGTGTGAAGAAATGGGGCGTGGGATACTACCCGCTACAATCACCACAATCCGTAAAGGGTAAATGTGAAGGGCGCAGGGGCGCGCGATCAGACTTGCTAGCCGTTTCTGGTTATGTTTGTAACGCCAGACATGCTAATTGCAGATAGCCGAGCACCACGATGCAATCGTTGCACTAGATGCACGATGGCCTCGACATTCAATGCACCGGATTTCGTGGACCGTAGGTCCATAAAAGCGGGCGATTTCCCGCTTTCATGACTCAGACTCTTTTCTTTTATCCCGCCCTCTCATCTCTTACAATGCACTTCCCTTACGATCAAAGAACCTTCAGTTCTTCGTACAATTTCAGTGGCATGGAGCACGGTCTTGTGCCATTTGAGCGTGAGTTTTCTTCTTCTCACGCGCTCTGATTTTTATTGGCCATTATAGAAGACTTCAACAATCTACCTGACCTCGTATATCCGTCGTCATCATCGTCAAGCTCAACATCAAGCTTGAATAACTCTCCGCGCACTCCTCACGCGGCTGTAGCCGATCAGACTTATCCTAAATCAGTACCACATATTCCCCGCCCCCGGAACGCGTTTATCATTTTCCGGTCACAGCTTGCCTCGAATTACAAGGCTCGCCGGACTCATCCTCATCAAAATCTTGTTAGTCGTGATGCAGCAGAAGCATGGAACAAGTTGAGCGAGGACGAGAAACTSCCATACAAGCTACAAGCGGACGAGGAGAAGCGCGAGCACCGCCGTAAATATCCCAACTACACCTATATGCCCGGCAGCAAAGCTACAAAGCGGAAAGCGTCAGTGAATTCTAAGCGATCGAACAAACCTTATTCCCCGCCACCCGGAAAGACACTCAAGACCCYTAAGACACACGACGTGACCGTCTCCACAACTGCTGTGTCTTCTGAGAAGCAACTCTCAATGTCTTTGATTGGATATACCTCCATAGAGGAAATGCTAGCCAACTACACTCCGATCGATACTGTGGTATGTCATTCATAACCAGATTGTTGTATGTATCTCATTGTTATTTATTTAAGGGTTGCGAGACAACAGCACCGTCCTTCTTTGATCGTATTGATCCTCAATTCGGATTTAGGCCCGAGTTAACATATACCTGGCTCCCTCCTGTACCGGTGCATTTTGTTGCACCTACGGACAACGCATTTACGTCGTCGACGGCAGGCGATACCTTTCTGAACCCTGAGCCATTTGACACAGATACATGCTCATCGACTCTCTTCGATATGCTCTATCACTCCCCCGTCTTCGAAGGCGATAGTCAACTGAGTACTAGCAGCCCAGACTGTGTTACAAGCTATTATGGCAATGAATACCAAAACCTATATAGCCTCTAGCGGTATGGAGCCCTCTTTGTTTTTCCATTCTCTTAGGATCTTATGTTCTTATGCGAATACCTTTAATGATCTACTTTTTAAAATAGCAAAAGCTAGCATGGCCAGGCGTCAAATGGCACTTCGTTAAATCGTGTATATAACACTTGTTCTTTGTATTTAACTAAATTTCGAAGAGATAAGATAAGATAATCGGCCTTCAACAAACTATGACACGCCAACTTCGACCAAGAAAATCCAAGCCAGATTACACTTCTCTCGCTACTTTCAACAACGAAAATGACGCYGGTGTTTTTAATGTGTCGAAGCCTACCGTAGAAGACGAGGTTGACAGCGGAAGTGACTTTGAGCCACGTAAACCTGGAGCGGACAGCGCGCAAGACGCTGAATTTGACGAAGACGAGGATGCCAATTTCGATGGGATGGATGAAGACGAAAGTATGGGAATGCTGTTTGATCCAACCGCTGTACTCGCGCTACCTGTTCCAAATACGACTGTCTCAGGCCCACCTCCTAGTCCTAGCGCAAAGAAGGGCAAGGGTAAAGCGAAAGCGGCCTCTCAAAGACTTTCGGTGACATCTAGTCCTGCACAGACAACCAAAAGGCAGCAGTACTCGCTTCCAACGCCAAGTGTACATCATCGGCATAGGGCGGTGCCTCTATTCGCCGATACGACGCGCGTCGAGAGGCTCGCATCGGCTCCAAAGTTGTTTGAGCCAAACCATGTAGTTTGGACGAACAACTTTACGAGTAGTGCCAAGGGAACGGATCGCGTTCAGAAGGCATGGGGGTACAATGTCGCTGAAGGACCGTTATGGGAATTACTAGAGGACAGAGGGTGGTACAAGGAAGGGTACAAGGATCCATGTCCTGCARATGACATCGGCGAAGCAAAACGAAGGCCGAGAGTTCATCAGGGCATTAGAGTGAAGCATGGGTGGGAGGTGCTGTCCAGGGAGTTCGTCTTCGCGATTGGCTCTTGTGACTCAACTGAATGCTCAGTTGTTAGAAATGCGGCCCCATATATGCCTCTACACACGGAAACGACGGACGAGGGTGAGTTGAGGCCCCCGCCGCCCGTCTCGTGCTACTTTGGTCCCTTCGGAAATCAGAAAAAATATGATATGAGCATATTCGATGTTCTACAACTGTGTACGTTAAACCGTTGTGCCAAATGGATGGATATTTGAACTGATTGGTGTCCCCAGCAACTCTATTTCAAGACAATAAATCCTGCGTATTTAATGCCGGCGCACCAGTATGGGGTATTGATTGGTGTCCTATTCACGCAGACGATAGAGAAGGTATATTCCTTATGAAATTAAGACTTAGCTCATATTGATCCTATGATCAGGCCGCGGATACAAGCAATATCTCGCAGTAGCACCCTTCCCCTCCGGTACCCACTTCCCCGAAATTGGCGTTCGAGTTGCTCGCCCYTCTCCCGCATGTGTACAGATATGGTCATTCGGACCTGGATCTCAACCGGTCCAAGAAAACGATGCAACGTCTCCTATCGTTCAATGCGAAATGGTTGTTTGCTTGGATGGGGGCCCCGCTTACGAACTCAAATGGTGTCCGTTACCGTCCCACGACTCGGTGAGTCATAAAGCTTATTTTTTTCACAATAGGGAAGCCCATTTGTATTACTTCCCGTTTTGTCAGTACAATGACCAGATTAGACCAAGAAAACTGGGTTTACTTGGTGGCACATTCGAAGACGGATCATTATCGGTTTACGCCATTCCTGATCCTGCAGATATGAAATCACAAAACCACGGAAATTCGCAACCTATCTTCGGTACGAATGTCCTGCCCGTTCGTAAGCACAACTGTAACGGACATTGGCTCAGTAAAGTTGCCCGAACCGTTGATTCGAATCGAGCTGGAAGAAACGTCTTGCCTGACGTTTGACTGGGCTAATAGCGAGGTTGTAGCGATAGGGACGACTAATGGTACGTAATTTCCTTCTTCGATTCATTGATCTTGATCCTCAAAATTTCCTAGGGGTCATCGCAGTATATAATATTGAACCCGCTTTGACAAAAGCCGGAGAGTCTGGTAGGCGCTATTCCAAATCCTGCGTTGCCTCGTTACCCTGATATGGAACAACAGCCGTTCCCACTGTCACTGACTTGCTTCCGACGCACTATCTCAGCATACACCAAAGTGCAATTCGAGCTCTATGTTGGATCAAGGCTCCGCCATGTCTACACTCGGGCTTGGTTCGGAGAGATGATAATCCGACAGTTATTGTTAGTGGGGGGTATGATGGAGTTGAATGCTTGACGGATATCAGGGAGGGTCATGGATCTGTTATGAACCGGACGCGGGGTGCGATCACTTCTTTTTCTTGTCATTGTGGAAGATTGCTAACGCGAGTTCTGAAAGACGTTATCAATACTGTGGCATACTCGTCGTACACAGGTGGTCCTATCACAATTGACCACGAGAGCATTATTAAGACTTATTCTGCTTCCCCGAGTATGCTTGGGCGCGGCCATACATTGATGGACCCTCAAGGGCCCGTTTGGGTCAGAATTTATAGTGGTTCGATATYAATGAGCATTCTATTAACATTTTACTTAGAGTATAGGTGCATCTGAATACCACCCGCAACTTGCAGCTGGATCAGCGGATGGAACGTGTGCCACAACCAACACTTTGAGGACAACGAGACGTGGTGGTTCGGTCGTACGTCTGACGGCATGCTGCACACCTTCAACWCTAACAATTGTGCTGGTAGCCATTCTTTGTTCATAAAATCTACCAGATGGACTATAGCCGAAACACGGGAGAATTTCGTATGCTTGAACACTTCCTTCCTCAGGTACATGTATTATTAGTATGCTTGTCGTGATTGGTTGCTGAACGATAACTTGACGACAGGAAATGCAAGACCGATCAGGCACTTCTCAGGCATCTGGGAAGAAGACGAATTCCAAGTCTGTCTCCTCCGGTGGAACCGGTGTTTGGCCATGGCAAGTAGGTGTGCAGCGTGTGGCATGGAATAACGGCAACGGGCTTGCCTCCGCCGGATTGCTGGTGTCAGCCACCGCCTCGGGACTCTGTAGGATCGATGTCTTGTGGGGTCGATGGATAAAGAACAAGGTCCCGTATGGCAGTATCGAACGTATTCGTGGGGAGGACGGGGCAGCGATGGATGTAGACTCTGATGTTTCTGAGTAGACCAATGGAAGATTCAGTTTTTACTACATTGGTCAATGGTGGTGGCGCAGGCAACGTCCTGTCACTGAGTCTATTGCACACTGAATCCGTTTCAGACCCATTCTATTGTGGATTTTTTGAATGAAACTGATGATTGATTATAAACTCTGTGAGAAATGGGAATTCAGGATCCCATGAGAGTGGGAAACGATTAATTTTGATGTTGAGCGACGGTAGCACGATATGATAGCATTACCACTGCCTACGCTTTGGCGATTACTTCTACGCCTTCGGGTACAGTTGCCATGAATCTCCGTCTATTCTGGCCTTCGAGTCGCGGCAGAAAAACCAGGTCTGCATGCGCACAGCCACCAATTTGACTACACGCGGATGCGCCGAGCGGATTTGATTCACTCCATCCACCGCCGCAACACCTTTGCGACTTCGGCTACGTCTTGTGCAATAGGCGTCCTTTCTCGACGAGCTAATCGGCTGCCCTGTCCAGGATCGAACGTTTGGACAGCGGTCCGACTGCTTTGGTTCATGATATAGCTATCGCTAGTCGATGCCTTTTTCTGGTCCAGRGTCTTTCTCGCTGGGCCCTCGTCTTCCTCCAGCACTAAGGGATACCAGGGAGTTCTGGATTCGTTGAAAAGCTGTCCGTGGAAACCTGGGACTGACGCATCTGGCGTCTTGGCGCGGCGCGTTGCTATTGCCACCGGCTCAGCGCTGTGACTCGATCTCGGGAGACGCTCGACTGCTGCGCAGAAGTACTTCGACATTTCACAACAAACACGCATACGTCTTGTTGAATCAAATGCCGGCATGGGAACAGCAGACTCACGTCTATTCGACTCGGATGGCGGCGGTTGGCAAAAAGGCTGTCCGGCTAGATTCTTCCAAGTCACCCAAGCTCTTTTTGTCTTTGCACGGTTCTCGCATTCGGACAAGGCTGTTTTAAGAGGTGCGGTGATTTAACTTTTCATTGTGCTCTTGCTGTGGTTGGTTGTCATGCGCGCCAGTGAAGTTGGGTCTCCAGAGGATAGCTCGGTGGAAGCATTATTATGTGCTTCTTGCCGGTGCAGGCCTCTTTTATTCTATATACTGTGCTGTGTGCACCGGCGGCATGGCGTCACACATTGATTTATATCATCTGGGATCGCGCTGCAGCGGGTGGCGCAGTCACGACGTGACGGCATGTCACAAAAGCTCAGTCGTGAATTGCTTTGGGGGCGCGTCTAGGCACAAGGCAACAATGGTATAGATGCAGGCGTGGGGATACGATGCATTGGCTCATTCTTTTGGTYGAGGGGTTGGATTGATGTGCATCTCTTGCTGCGAATAATATTTTCCAGACCTTGCGGATGAACGGATGTAAAGCTAGATGATAACAAAGCTGATATTGTCCTCGTTGCATAAAGTGGATGGTTAATGTAAAAGGGTGGCTTTGCTTGACGCGGTTCCCTCTGGGCTTGCCACGTGCAATGTCGTGCACACCGATATTGTTGAGACTAACATAGAAAAGTGATGAGCAGGCAAGATCCAGAAGCAGGTTAAAAGGCCGTATCCATTGAATATTGGCTCGGAACATTGGGCTTTTCACGTTCTAGACATCAAGAATATGTCGTACTTTTAACCTCTTCGACACTCGTCCGCGTTGATAATGGAGGGCCAGCCGTATCGTTGAGGATTCAGGTACAATTTGTCGTCATGGTGGRGGAGCGAGATGTCACGCTCCAAACTTGCTTTATATGTCTTCCCCGACTTGCCTCGTGTCAGCGCTTCTATATAAAAGGCGTAATATCAAGATTGACTCGGGCGGACCCCTTCGTTCCCACCATCTCCCGCCGCCCTTTTTCCTTGGTTCCAGGTCTCTCGTCCTATTATCTATTTCCTCGTTCATTCTGATGTCCTGTCGCCCTCCATTCCCTTCATTTACAACAGTCATCCTTTCCGCTTGTGATTCCTTTTTATACTCTAATTATCATATCCCTACCCAACRCGAAAATTGCGACCTCCAATGCCAACCTTGCTTCAGGAGAGAATTAGATTTTATGGTGAGAAACCCAATTTAAGGACGCTAATTGAATCTGACCTATTTCCAGAAAACTATCGATTTTCGGGGTGACCACCATTGCGACTTGGCTTTCTCTGCGGTACGTTTCCACAGGCTCGTTACTCGCTCCATAGCTMACGAGCGTTGTAATCGTAGCCAAATAAAAATATAGACGACGAAAAATCATTAGACGAAGATAAGTATCTCGATGAAAAAAAGATAAGTCACGGCCCAAGTGGCGCGATGTCGAAATCCGAGTCACTAATTCCGGTACGCTATACTCGATATATTATTACTGAAAATTCAATTGATCAAATATTGCCAGCGTATTTGGTCCAAGCTCGTGAGATTGAGCTTTCGACATGCCTCCAAGATCAAAGCGAACAAGGTCGTCCTGAATTTAACAAATTAAACCATCGTATGAGCTTGAGAAAGCGCTTGTGACGACAAAAGTAGACTGSGAAGGGTGGAGGATATTGTAGTATAATGTACTTAGCGCCATTGCTTGCTTTCTTGCTCGCTACTCAGTATTTAGTAATCCTCGACAAATTCATGTCTTAATTGTCTTGTCTGGCGTAGAGGGGGGAAGCGGGAGGGAGGAGGGCTCGCAACCGCAGCTGCCGCGTGGACTACATGAGGCCGCCGCTTCGACTGACTCGGTATGGGGCGCGGTACCGACGCGCTGGTGCGCATCACGGATCACTGATGCGTATCATGTCGTAATGTCATACAGCTACTATCGCGAAGCAGGGGCGACTCGCTACGCGTTGTGCGGAGCTACCATACCGGTTCGAAACCGAGTCATCGAAAGATCATAAGCTTGAAGTGTTTGACGAAATAGAAATAATATATCTGTAACGTAATAATATATTTCTACCCCTTACGCGAAAGCTTTAAGAAATGACTCAAAGTTCTATTAGTACTAACAGCTATACTTATAGATACTCAAATAACAGCATGTACCCTGACCAGGAAATCTCCTGTGAGAAGAAAATCAATGACAAAAACCACAGCACCCAGGATTCCCGCGTGGTCCCCCACCGTGGTACTAACTGGGCGGCACTCTGGTTGACTGCGCAGATCAGACGGGATGCGGTGCTTTCAGAGTCCTATGGCCGTGGATATCAACCTTGTACACAAATATCCTATATGCTTATTTTGCTAGTGGCTGTTCGTTTGCGTGGTTTACCGTGACCGTTCGGCGCGCGGGGCTAGACCGCACCGGCCCTCCAGTCCAAATGTCGTATCGGCAACCACTTGGAACGGCTGTTGCACAGCCGGCTAATGGTCTGGAAACTTGATTGGCTACTAATGTCCAGAATCTGTCCAGAATACCTCGAGCGTCGTCTCCATATGTACCTCGTCCAATTTACAAATGCGGACTCCGGAGCCTTCGAGCCTAGCTGCGCTTTCATTTCAAAACTCGAACCAGGCACAGGTACCCAAGTTTTCACCGCTGACCATCTTCCTAATTTCTCAATGACCGATCCATGTGCACTCTACCATTTTCGACTTCGGCCGCCGCGGCCCCGCAAAAGTCTTCATTTCGCAGTCTTATCCGCAAGCGAATCACAATGTTCTCCTCGCGCGCCACTCTCGTTGTAAACAATGTATTGAATTCAGATAGCACGACGATTTGCGACGACGTTCACCACTGTCGTACGCTCCTCAGCATTATTGTTAGCTGCGCGTCTACAATATTCTTATGCACTTGGGTTGCATTACATCCAAACGTGCCAGAGGATCCGTACGAAGCTCGGTCCAAGAGCTTTTGGAAACGAGTGGGGTTGATGCTTGTGGCGCTGCTTGCGCCAAAAGTTATTCTTATCTGGGCATTCGGGGATTGGGTAGCCAGCAGTAATCTGTTGGTGGAGATTATGAGCGAGTAGACCCGGCTGTCGTGAAATGCTCTTGTTGACGATACGCTTCAGATAACCATCCAGACTGCGATTGGACGGAAACCCATGCGCAACTGCTGAACATGGGTGGCTTCCAGTTGATACGCCAGGATGGAACTTCGACTCTCCTCGAAAACGCTGATATTCCCGCGAGCYACGTTCATATTCTGGAAATATCCCCGGACGAGATTGAGGACAGAAGCAAAAGCGATTTCGTGGCAAAGGCAGTTATCGTGTTCCAGACGCTGTGGTTTATTCTGCAAATTGCCAACCGGGCACATCAAGGCCTGACGATCACGGAACTAGAGCTCACGACCCTCGCACATACGGTACTCAATATTTTTGTATATGCGTTCTGGTGGAATAAGCCGGTCAATGTCAGATTCCATTTTGACGTCTACCCCATCAAGAAAAATACCTGGAATCCAGGCGTTAAGAGGARGGCGATAGAGGAGGAAGAGCGGTTTCTGGCTGCACGCTCTGGAGAACAGCGATCGCTGTCGCGGCCACTGTCAATGCGGATTCGACTAGGCAAATACGTTGCTAAGGTCCTGGAAAGAAGGGCAGAGGATCTATCTTGGCAGAGCACCGACTTTGCCATGTGCGTCGCTCTCGTGGGGGGTACTTTTGGAGCTATCCATTGCTTCGCGTGGAATGCCACTTTCCCGACCCATATTGAAGCCAAGGTTTGGCGAGCCTTGGCCATTGTGGTCGCCGCGGCACCAAGCAGTGCACTACTTGCGCTGATGTTTTCAGCGCTGCGATACATGTGGGATGTAAGGGTATCTGCAGACTATCCTATTGTCGCGATTGGGGTCTTCTATGCCTTGGCAAGGATGTGTCTGCTTGTGCTCGCATTCCTTGCACTCAGGGCTCTACCATACGGAGCTTATCTCACACYCTCTTGGACGGTGTACTTGCCACATATCTCTTGACACGTACCGGCGCTGTCTTTATTTTGGTTTCTCAGCGATCCGAGGATCATAGCTGTCGGTAAGTGGAAAACAAGATGTCGGTTTTTTCGCACAATCATCTAGTGAAACGTTCTCCCCGATTGTATCAGAATGCTAATTGTATACTGCTTACTATGCGAGCGTGCTAGTAGGGTGTCCGGGAGCCCCGCACTCGGCGGTAGTTGTGCTGCTAAATAAGCAATGGTAAATTCTATTACCCCCAAGCTTGCATGGAAAGCTGTTGAAACTCCCGGTCGAAACGTGATCATCTGCTTTTACAGCGGACAAGTAAATGCCATGTGGAACTGGGAATATTTTCGTTCAGCAAAGGCAGTTGGTGTCAGTTTCAGAAACGTAGTAGCCGGCTGGGGATACGCGCATGTCAAGATATAGAACCAAGGAAGAGGCTACATACTGTGGTGATCTCCGGGAGGGTCGAGGCTGTAAGATAGCCAAAATGCCTCTTGAAAGCCACAGCCGTGCAACAATGCCTCTGATCACCGACGATGCGTCATTGAGGGCGAGTGCATGTGACATCATGTACATTAGGCGTCAGCGGGCCGAGTGCGGATCTTGCCGAGCGCACAGGTCTGAAAAAAAGCAGGGCCAAACAAAGCAGCACTGGGCAGTAATACTATTCTCTGCTCTCTTCGCAAAAAGGCAACACTTTACCCGATAACACAGGTCTGCAAGCCTCAAGGGCTCCACTTAGCCGTAAGGCCTCTTCCTTCCCCCATCAGCCTTATCGATTCTGATAATCTCCAATCTCCGCTTCATTTTTAGTCCGCCGCATACAAACGTCTGCTCTACTTTTCACCCCAAGATGTCAACGTCAGTCTCTTTCTTTTCTGCGCCATCTTTTATGTATAGCTTGCCCCAAATGCTTTCCGACCCTTGATTTGGAAAAAGCGGGGGCAGATAACGACGAGATCAAAACTGATTGGGCTATTGACAGCGAAGAACTCCAAGATGTCGCAGAAAATGAGATCGAATCCAACTGGGATCAGGTCGTAGACAAGTTGAGCAAGCAGGATCTATGTTACACACAGCGCTTTGACCGCTCTACAGCTTTGATAACATGGATCTCAAGGCGGAATTGCTGCGCGGTATCTATGCCTATGGGTGCGCATTTTTTTCAGGGGAATCGTTGGTAATGGCGTACTTACTGCTGTGATTCTCAGTTTCGAACGGCCATCAGCGATTCAACAGCGCGCAATCGTCCCTGTCATCAAAGGTCACGATGTCATTGCCCAAGCGCAATCCGGAACGGGCAAGACTGCCACCTTCTCCATCTCCATTCTCCAGAAGGTTTGTGAGGCCGTCTAAATCCGGCGCGCACAGCTGACTCGATGTGGCAGCTGGACATGAGCATCAAGGGCACCCAAGCATTGATTCTAGCACCCACGCGTGAATTAGCTCAGCAAATCCAAAAAGTTGTTGTCGCCCTTGGCGATTACATGAACGTCGAGTGTCATGGATGCGTCGGCGGTACTAACGTCCGTGAGGATATGGCCAAGTTGCAAGAAGGCGTTCACGTCGTTGTCGGTACCCCTGGTCGTGTATTCGATATGATCAATCGTCGCGCGTTGAGGACGGATACTATCAAGATTTTTTGTCTCGACGAGGCAGACGAGATGTTGTCCCGTGGTTTCAAGGATCAGATTTACGAAGGTAACTATCTAGGCCCGACTGTTTCGGTAATACAGGATCTGACATAAGCTGCAAACAGTTTTCCAACTCCTTCCGCAAGATACTCAGGTTGTACTGCTTTCTGCCACTATGCCAGCAGATGTGCTAGAGGTTACTAAAAAGTTCATGCGTGAACCTGTTCGGATCTTGGTCAAGCGTGATGAGTTGACGCTCGAAGGTATCAAGCAGTTCTACATTGCTGTCGAAAAAGAGGAATGGAAATTGGACACGCTTTGCGATCTCTACGAAACTGTGACGATCACTCAAGCTGTCATCTTCTGCAACACCAGGCGGAAGGTCGACTGGCTTACCGAAAAAATGCACTCTCGCGAGTTCACCGTGTCTGCCATGGTGCGCATCTGATATTTCATATGAGCGTGCCATTAACTGGAGGCTGCTACAGCATGGTGATATGGARCAGAAACAGCGGGAGGTTTTGATGAAGGAGTTCCGATCGGGCTCCTCGCGTGTCCTTATTACCACCGACCTCCTTGCTCGCGGAATTGACGTACAGCAGGTTTCGTTGGTTATCAACTATGACTTGCCTACCAACCGTGAAAATTACATTCATCGTATCGGCCGTGGTGGACGGTTCGGACGTAAGGGTGTCGCCATCAACTTTGTGACGACCGACGACGTCAGAATGCTTCGTGACATTGAACGTCAGTATTGAATAGCTGCGTCCCTGGGGAAAAATGACTAACATGTGATTGACAGAATTCTACAACACACAGATCGACGAGATGCCCTTGAATGTCGCGTAAGTGCTGTCGTCTTTTGCCGATCTAGGGCAGCGCTAAGCGGGGGGAACAGGGATCTCATTTAGATGCGTCGGCAACGGATGGAAGGAAGACGTGGAGCTTGACCGGGAGTCGACTCCGACCCGAAGTTATCAAGCAGTCGTTCCACTTATTTTGTTGGCTCCAAATGGTGACAGACCCTGTCAATCATGCGTGCAGTGCATTGCTTGGCAGCTCTGATCGTCGGTTGCATATGCTATATGTTCATTTTTGTCTTGTACTTTCCAGCCTATTCGATTACGAGATTGATTAAATAGAAGCGTCAGGCGTCAGGAGAGAGCTGGAACATGAACCAGTGATGGGATCTAGAGGATCTCGATGGCGTATGTGGCTGTACCTTGACGCACAGCTGAACCGCGGATGGATAACTCCGAGCAAAGGGGCACGTCGGGTGAGAGAATCTCAGAAACACAGCTGGGCCGACGTATTTAAGCTCCCTGTCTGCTCTCTAGTCTGCAAGTTACTGCATGTCCTGCCTCGACATCCAAATCGTGAGTCTCACCTCCCACACACCCGTTCTAAAATTTAAGCCCACTCTCACTCCAGCCCTCCACCTCTCCAAGGACAATGTCGCAAAAACGGCCTCAGAGGCCCCATCCGAGGCTGCAGTGGAACCAGCCTCTGTCTTCCCTGTCAACAACATCTACCTCATTTGCCGCCTTGGCCGTAACCCCAAGTGTTCCACCGCAGACTGGCGAAATCTCCAGCTTATTCCCTCCCCCGCTTTCGACCACTCCCCCAAATGGTCATCTGTCGCTTGCTCAGGTCGCCCCCCTCCCGTCTGCCAACCCCTTCTCACCAACACACCATGCAAGCACCAGAGGCGTAACTGAGATTGTCCCGCAACTGTATATTTCTGATCTCGCGTTCGCCGAGAACCCCGCCTGCCTCTCCTCACACCGGATCACCCACGTCCTATCCGCCCTTCCCGACGCAATATACATCCCCCCTGCGACCCTTCTGTACCCACACCCTCCTCCCGTAAGGCTCCAAGTCCGCGTGGAAGACTTTCCATTTGCCGAGCTTGCTGCTCACCTGCCTCAAACAACCGCATGGATAAATGATGCGCTTTCGCGGGACCCGACTGCCCGGGTTCTCGTCCACTGCGTGGAGGGCATCAGCCGGTCGGTTAGCGTCGTCGCGGCGTATCTGATAGCTCATTACGGATGGACGCCTAACGAGGCTCTCAAGTTCATCAAGAACAAACGCAGGGTTGCGGAACCCAATTTTGGATTTGTCCAACAGCTGCACGAGTACGCCCGGAACTCGTTGGGGAGGACGTGTTGACCCGATTGCCGACGTGTATGAGCGCCTCTATCATGCCACTGTGCCACCTCCCTCCTCCCATGCAAAATGTGGCTGACGCACGCCACTCATACAACAGAGTCTTACACCACGTCCAACGCCACCTGGTGTTCAAACGGATACCCCTGTGAATACTCTAGTCATCACAGGCACTACTGGGACCATCTTCTCTCTTTCTCCGAGCTCGCTTCTTTCGGTTTTGCACAAGGTTTCGCGTTTCAAGGGACTCTCATCATGGGACTTTGGCGATCATTTTTTTAAACACCATCAACATCAAATAGCATCATCCTCGTCACACATACCGTACATACCTAAAACTTGCTCATGTTGGCTTCTGTTTCGCTTGCGGAGGCTTCGAATGGGGTGTACGAATAACATGTTTGCTTGGGATCTTGATGCGTTCCCATAGCCATCCTCTGCGTATGGCATCCGCGTCGGTGCCTCCAACGTCAACGTCAACGTCAATGTCAATGGCGTCAACATTGGCCCTCCTCCCTCCATCCCTTCCTACCTCCCCGTCTCGGCCCCTGCCTCCACTCTCGGCCGTCGCCCGCCCCTGCTTCACCTATCAAGCTCTCCGCCGGGGCCCGCAAGTTTTCCGTTTTCAGACCCATCATCTCCTGTTTCCCTTTTCCTCCGCCCCATTTGAACATACGTTTTTATTTTATATCGGCCATGTTTGCATACTCCCCCTTTCGAATCGTTCTCGATCCGCCGCCATCGCATCACACGATTACACATGCGCGCCTCGCTATGTTCTCATCATCTGTCCACCCATCCATCTGTTCATTTTGACCATCATCCAGAACCATCATTGTCATCGTTTGTCATTCCACATGCAAAAAAAAAATCACACTAATCCACGCTTACACACGTCGAGATATATATATATATGTATGTGTATATATAGAGGCGTGTTTCAGCCTCATTCCCTAACGGTATTAATACGCGCGTAATACGTATCTACTTCCTAATCGGAATGCATTGGGATGATTAGCCGACTATGGCCCATTGGACATGAAATGATAGTTTTTTCCAGAGTTCTAGAGCGATATGTTGCGGTGTACATTACAAAATTTACCTTGGTGTACGCCGCAGCCCGCTGATCCACATCATATCATTAATTGAAAGAGAGAAGGAAAAAAGTGACCTTGATCCGCGTACACTGCGCGATTTAGGCCTGGATCTCAGGTCTAGCCTGCATTTTATTATTCATACCCTATTCAAAAGTTTTATAGCAATATAATACGCTGTGCGCAGTGTTAGTATGGACGTGATCAATGAGTCAGCACATGGCTGCGCCCGAGGGCTAGACTGCAGATTTACATACTCTGCTAGTAGTAGTACTATATGCAGCGTGCGGCGGCAAGTCTGATAGGCTATAGAAGGGAACTAACTAGATAGCCACGGAATCTGGGACCCTTACTAGTATGGTAAGCACTCAAGTTGGTATTGTGCGGGCGGACCCGAATATGCCATCATTTCTACATTTTAATTTTTAGGTAAACGACGGCTTGCAGGTARATTTTTGAATTTGAGCTGCCAGGATTCCAGGAAATATGTCAGCTAGAAGTAAGAGGCTGTACTAGTAGCTTTACACCCCATGAAATGTTCCGGCTCCCAGGTGCAGGGCAGYGGGTTGTCAACAAATCAGTAATGTGTTCAAAGCTTGCGTACACAAAAGTGCTTACTTTTAGTCATAGTGCGTAGGGCAAGACGAGGTAAGACGTGGGACGGATGAATGTTTTTCACGAACGCCGAGGTCGCCTGCGTGTCATACCTGTGATGTAGCAGTCCTGAAAAACAAATACGCGGTACCGAGGCCCCACCATATCCGTAATGCAACCGTCAAATAAACCAATGATTAAGTTACAGATCCATACACCTAGAGAGACTATACTAATAGGGAGAAACCGGAAGAATACAGAGTCAACAGGTCCGGTATGGTATAGTATCATGTCCTACGACGAGCAGCATGTCCGTCCAGCCATACCGTCTTGTTCTAGCGTAACGTTCGTATTCGATGCCTTGGATAACTTGACGCCAGGAGACTAGTGTCGTTTCAGCCACCATCATTTCAGACATCAAAGTGGAGTATCAAGCGGCCTAGGTCAGATCCGGGTTATACTTAACAAGTGAAGCGCTGTACTCACCCTGTTATCGTCAAAGACGCCCTGTCTGATCTTGGCAAGAATATCACACGCAGCCTGTACGAATGCGTCCTCGACGTTTCGTCCAGACTTGGCACTTGCCTCGACAAATAGCAAACCCTCCTCCCGCGCCCATGCCTCAGCCTCTTCTGTCGTTACCTGGCGTCGATGTTTACCAGGCGCCGCACTCGATGTGAGTACAGGCGTTATCTGTGAGCCTCCGCCTTCGTTTGGTTCTTCTACCAAGTCCACCTTATTGCCAACAAGGATGCATGTTACATTGGGATCTGCGTGTTCTCTGACATCCGCAAGCCACATTCGAGCATTAAGAAAACCTGCGCTACCTCAGTTACCGGAATTACTCGGACAGAAGAAACGCACTTTTCCTAGACGTCACATCGTAAACAAGGAGGCAACCGGCGGCGCCGCGGTAATAAGAGCGGGTTATGGATCGGAATGACTCTGTTCCAGCAGTGTCCCAACCTAGTGCATATAATAAATCAACCACAGGTGCGGGATGTCGGTAACCAACGTACATTGTAGCTTAACGATCTTGTCTTCATCTGGTATCGTTATCAACTTGGAACCAAATTCAACGCCTAGCTGGACAGCAAGTTAATCAGATTCGCATCTGTGCTGTGGTACTGTAGGACATACCGTTGGGTCAGGGTTAGTGAGAAAGCGTTGATCTGTCAAGCGAACAAGCAGAGAAGATTTGCCAACAGCTGCATCGCCTAAACGATTCGATCCGTGGACGCAGGATTCATTGACAGTGCGTCATAGAAATGACAAATTGAGATAGTTGTAGTGATCATGATTAATGTCGTGCTGTACATCAGCGGCAGTGCTTGAACGACGACAAGTCCGGAGCTTACCTGTAATGACAAACTTTAACACATAATGCCATGTTAGCCCCGACATCTCATGAATTGAAATCAAGATGAGGAGGGGATGTGCAATAAGACGCGAAGAGTGCTAGCTCATTGGACAAGACCCGCAGCTTTCGGTAATTGTTATTACGTCATCAGATTCAGACAAATCACGTGATAGGCCGGACTGCTCCGGCCAAACAGGTTTGCACGTTCAAACCCAAGAAACTCTTTGACTACGTGCCTCACGATGAGCAGTTCCTGGAGAAACATTTTCACGTACGTCGCATGTCGAAGCGGTCTATTCAAGTCACTCATACATCTTGACAGTTACAACAAATTTGCCCAAATCACCGCTCGTGCCGTGCGTGCGTCGTTGAAGGAGGACCACCGTCTTGCTGCTGAGAAGCGGGGTCTGACTTCTCTCAGATTCCAGCAGTGGGAAAATGGTCTCGGCGGCCAGCAGGTATAGGGGTTGTTAATCTTGCGCTAGTACACTATTAACGACTATCTGTGCAGGTGTTCTTGAGCGAGGTTGAGAAGAATGGCGACAAAGCACGGTGAAAGTGAAAGCAACATGAGAAGGGCACCAGTATTCCCATGACCCATAGTATAGAGTGGTCGTTGGCTCCTCGTTGCGCCGATCAATAAACATATTTTTATATTTGGACGGCTGCGTGAGTCCTGAAGAATGTATACACTGCCAATGTTGCTGTGGAGTCCAGAACATGACGGTCATTGCATGACAGTCCAGATCGTGACGGATATGAATGATCAATTATGAATGTCATTGTTAAAGCGTTGTAGCCGGTACGAGGCTGCCGCACCGTAAGTTGCCGCTTTTCATGCTTGTTGAGTCTCGCGTTGATAGTTCGACGTTCATCACGCGGGATTCATGGGAAACGGATCGATTTAATGATCCCGGAGATTCTCTGACGGCGACTCAAACAGGTTATTTTAAGCACCGAAGGCATCAGGACGTTGGGCTACTACTCTAGATCCCCACTGTGTGTTTTATTGACCGTTCATCACCGGATCCAGTCATATGCCCGTCTCTTGGCTTACTGCGTGGCCTCGTTGTTCCCCGAGTGATTGAAGAGTGCGTCCCTGTTTCCCTTCTCTGTCTAAGCGGATGATTATCGATTAATTAAGGTTCATCGAGGCAGCTATTCAGCCAGATTGGGCATGGGTACATCTATCGAGAGAAGTACGGGCCAAGCACCGAAGACAATGTCACGCCGTTATAACTTATAATACAGGGAATGGCTGCATTATTCGCTTCAGTTATAATCGCCTGTACTCGCTCTTTATTGTGAGCGCTGCTTCAAAGCCATCCATCTCCAGCCTCCGCCATTCCTCTCAGTCTTAAATGGCCGCTTCAAAAAGTGGCGCCATTGCTCCACCTATTCAGAAGCTTCCTGTTGAAATCCTTACGAAAGTCTTTATGCAATTAATTTTTGGCCGTGCTTTCCCCGACCAAAAGATATACTACCTGCATCCACGCGATCCCCGCCGCACATTGACCTACCACCTCGAATATCCTACCCCACTACCCTTCYTACTCAGCCACGTTTGTTCAATCTGGCGAGCGGTAGCTCTGTCGAGCCCAGTGTTATGGACTCTGTTGGAGACTCCGTCTGACGGCCGCCCGTCGTCGTCCAAGGGTGTCACCAAGCTTCTCCGGCTGTGGATTAGCCGGTCAGGCAATATGCCTCTCACGCTCTACRTCTGCTCTACTCCGGATGGTGGAAACAGCGACTACAACTTCATGAAAGTATTATCCAATCACCTCCATCGAGTTGAGAGCATGACATTAGCTTATTGGTGCACTTCCGTCCCATTTACGGAAATATATGGGAATGCGCCGACGCTTCGTACTTTGAAGCTGGAAGTGGAGGGGGTCAACCTGACCGAGCTGAAGTTCCCCTTTTCCTCCTGCCCAATGCTTCAGCATCTCGAATGGCCGACTTYTAAAACCTCGTTGGCGGATATTCCTTGGGCCCAGCTTAAGCTACTTAGGCTGAATAATGTCTCGGCGTTTCAAGCGGCGTCGTCCTTGACTTCCTGCCCACAGCTTCTCGACGTACGTTTCCGGATCGAAGCACCGTCCAACTCGATTGGATGCCACATTAAACATGAAAACTTGCGGAAACTAGTGCTAATCATTACCGCAGGATACAAGATCAATGCGCTCGTGGATTCCACCATCCTTCCTAATCTAACAAACCTCCAAATTCAATACAAGCCAGCGTCGCGGTCCCATGAAGGACCACTTCACGCGCAAACGCTAGTAAATATGTTAACGCGCTCTGAATGCCATCTACTCTACCTCGAGGTAGAGTACCTCAATTACAATGCGGAAGAGCTCCTCTGCATCTTAGAAACTCCCAGTTGTTCGGGTCTAAAAACGTTGAAAAGCACTGCCAGTCTCGATTTCGCCAACATACTACTGACAGTTAGGCTTTTGACCAAACTGTCGTTCAGCAATACCTCGCCTTCGGACGGGGTGCTTTGTTCAGACCTGGACACAATATTCCTTATGAATTATGCTCCATCTTCGGCCGGCGCGCTGGGACAGATGATTGCCTCGCGGTTTAAGTTCGGTTCCTTGAGGAGCTTTTCCTTTTATCCAGCTCGATATCGTAATGATCTTGACGACTGGACGATCCTTCATTCATTGGCTGATGAGGGATATAGAGTTACGGTCCCCGGTGAGTACAGAAATTACCATACTACGYCGTATTGACCGGAGTTCGCAGACATGGATGGAATGCCAATGTCACGYTTCGACGATGCATGAATCTCAATTTGTCAGATTTTCTGACAGCTTCACGTGTTCAACTTGGCTTTGTTTCTCATTAGCATTATTGAACGTTACACAATGTCATCAAATGTTCTTTGAAACTTCTATTTATCTCGTGATGACGCGTTCCCGATAAGACCCCGACCGGCATATGCATTACACCATGTGCTTTCGGGATTATATCCGCAACGTATGTTTACGACTCAGTATCATGCCTATGATGGCCACTAGTGTACTAAGGCGCACAACCATCATCCCCTCTCATTTAGGTCTCTTAATAGCAATATGAGGTTAAGTAACCCACCTATGAGTGCGAAGCGCAGTTGCTGACTTTTCTGTCAAAGTTTGCCCGGGACGTGGGCTCGCGATCGGGGATTCGGTGATTATGCGGAGTCATTTCAAATTCGAAGTCATTCCACGAAACGTGGTGAGGGTCACTCGGGATTGGTCACCGGTCACCTCATATTGTCGTGATCGCTGATGCTCACGATGATCGATAATGAACGAGGGCATGCGAATGCATTTTGCCCTATACGGTACTATAGAAAACCAATTGACTTCAATTGAAATAACAGAACAGAAACTTGGAATTCATCTTTCCATCCCTGGACTTCGACTCGGTGCTACTGCGACGTAACTTTGTTTGATCATATCACCTACKGTGCTAGCCTTGTGGAGCACGGAACGGCACTGCCTTGCCGTTAAGGCGTTCCTTTGTACATACCAAGTTTGGCACGGTATCAAGCCGTCAGCTTCCAAGCCGTCATCTCCTTTGGCATATAATAAYTGTCTGTGCATTTCAGAACCCTACACTCGACCTCAATGAGCAGTTTGTTCTTGTACGTCGCCGTTGTATCTCTTANTACTAATTTCTGAATTCTACGCACAAGTCACGGCTTACGTGAATTTGGTTCTACCACGAGTATCGCCTCATTGGTGAGCGAGTATTCAACTGAGCAACAGTGCAGGATGAACTCTCATCAATCTTAGTTCGCTGGCAACGTAATTAACTTGTTCCTGTACGGCGCCCTAACTGTGCAACTCTGTATACTTGTTTTCTCAAAATCCAATACAGAGCACTACTAAGAGCCTTTCGCAGATCTGTATTACACATCCTTTCCCCGGGACCCGTGGTTACTGAAAACAATCGTATATCTCATCTACGTGACAGAGACTCTCTACTCCGTTCTTTTGACATATGATCTCGGAAATTCCATGCTCGTTGACCACGGTGAATCTAAGTGGAAAATTTCCTTAGTAGCCATCCCTGTAGGCGGAAGTCTAGGTGCGTTACGCGCAGTATCAATTACCCCAATTCATCGAAAATGTAAAGTGGCGTTTTTAACGCAGGCTACGTATGCCTATCGCCTTGGGGTCCTCTGCCAATCAAAATATGCCTCACGGTGCATCGTGGCGGTAAGCAATCCCAAAATCATATGTTATTTCATAAACAATCTCGTCACATAGTTTATTGCAGCAAACTTGRTTGCTGTTGTCATCCTGTCGCTAATCAAGCCCCCGGCTTTTGTTCTTGCCTTTGTGCGTCGCTCTAACCAAGCTAGCTCCTACATTGGCTAAGGAMTGGCTTTTCAGGTATGGCCCCCCGCCTCGCTGGGGATTGATACCACAATTACTGGTATCATGATCTGGTCTGTAAGGCTACGTCACCAATCTGTTGATCAGCCCCTTCTTACATCCATTCTCAGCTAACAAAAAAGGAGATACTCTCTGAACGGCTGAAGTCTAAAGTGACCCATTTGGTCCACCTCATAATCGGTACGGGTGCCCTGACAGGTATGCTTACTTTGTTCTTTCAAACACTTGTCGCGTCTGAGCAGGTACATCAGCTGTAATGAACCTTGTCACAGTTATTTTATTTACCCAGGGGTCTCCCGCTGCTTACGGACCAGCAATTGTTCTATCTAAGCTCTATGCTAATTCAATGATGGTCTTGCTCAATGACCGCATCCCGTCTGGTCACGGTTACGGCGGCCAAGCAGTAGCCCAAATGGTGACTAAACCGCTTGGTTCAATTCATTTTGCAACAACACCTGGACTAGCGGACACGGCACAAGAACAGATACCTTTGGAAGGCGATGCAAGTAGTAGTATCACGGGACGAGTCTCGAGTGACAGTTAAAGATTCCTCTAAATAACCGTCCTGCATGAAGAATTGATAGTGATGTAYGGGATTGCCGGACAGTTGTATTGTAGTGTAGTACGTAATGCTGGGACGTTTTTTGGATCTTCACGTCAGTAGAATTAAGAACCAAAACTTCATGTCGGCGCATTGACTGCTATTCATCGACAGGTCGCCTTGAAACTATCTTTGACTGTTCCTTGGGTATCTCTCCTGTAAACCATCTTSAGGAGATTAAAGAAAGAGACTCGTCTTGTGAGTCCAGCATGCGACCATCCATAGTTGCATTGCACACTCCTTTCCGTCTGATTCAAACCTACCCTGTTTGCATTACTTTGTAGTCAGAGAGCCAAATGATAGATGCTACCGTTGCAATAGATCCATGTCACGACTCTTGGTCCGAATAGGGCATGACGGGCCGATGTACAAGAAGCGACCAACCGTGGTGGGAGCGAGAAGAAGGGAATTTCCAAGGAGTGCTAGGGCCCTTGCGGTTTGTAACTTTGTTGTTGCCAAAGTCGAAACCTTCAAGCCTTGGATGGAAAACCACCGTCATTCCCTCGCATTCGGGCTTATCGTAATAGCAGTGCAAGATCAAGTAAAGTCGAAGACTGCCTACATATGGGTGCGAGACGCAGCTTTCAAAGTTGCGACAGTAGTCTCGATACATGAAGAGGATTACAGGGCATGGTGCGGCACTAAAAACGTGGGAGTGCTTCGTGACGTCGACGGTCGCGGAGTACTCTCACTCCTCAGTCTCCCTTCTGGACACGCTTCCATGCTTGTGGTGCATTCAAGTCTACGAAGCATGGTCGCAGTTCTCAGGTTGGTCACCTCAACACTAGCTCACTGCCGTGATCACTGATATTACAGTGATGACCTCATGATGATTGATAGAGAACGTAGCATGCAACGTATTATCATACAGCAAGTCATCGAGAGCAGATTGACTTTTAGAGAAATGCGAGCATGCGTGAGGGCACAACAATTGAAACAACAGAACGGAAAAGAACGTATCATCTATCTTTCTGTCCCGGACTTCTAGGTGCGGCGTAACTTTGTTTGATTAAATCACCCCCTGTGCTTCATGATAGAGCGGCGATATGTACTACGTTTGGTTCGGGGCGCCCAACGCTTATAGTTCTTGATCCATGCATGGTGTCGCATAGCCCTGCTTGCTGCCTTGCCTCATCTGGTATATAATGGTTGTTTGCATTTCAAGACACGTGTCTCCCTGCACTCAACTTCCATCAGCGGCACAAATGCCCTATCTGATCTACCGCGCAGGTCACGTCAGTGGTGTGTGTCCAACTGAGCAATAGTGAGGATGAACGTTGAACTCTCATCAATCTTAGTTCACTGGCAACGTAATTAATTAATTCCTGTACGGCGCCCAACTCTATATTTTTTTGTGCCTCAATATTTGATACATAGCATCGCTAAGTGACTTCATATTACACATCCTTTCTGCAAGATCCACGACTACTCAAAGTCTCATTTAGGCAACAGAGACCATTAAACATACTGACAACGTTCGCTTATCCCCGTCTGTTCTCAATATCACACGGTTTCACTCTTATGATCACCGATGATTACCATGACTCGTGATGATTGATAGTGAACGGGGCATTTTGTCTCATACAGTAAGTCATGGAATTTAATAGAAAGCAGATTGACTTTAAGTGAAATAACAGAACAGAAACAACTTATTTCGAGATGCTACTGCGGGGTAGCTTTGTTTGACCACATTACCCGTTGTACCGGTGCACGCGGTCGTAGAATGCATGCTGCCGCTGTATACTAACTTTAAGTTTGGTTCGAGACGCTCAGCGCCCATGGGCCTTGATGTGTCAATGCATCAGCTTCTCCCATAGTCATACCAGCTGCCTCCTCTTACCTGGTATATAATAGTTGTCTGTGCATTCTAAAACTTGCGTCTCTCTGCACTCGGCCTCTATGGGCATTTCCTGGGTGTACGTTGCATTTAGATCTCTCACTACTACTTTTTGAAGTTCACACCAGTCACGACCAGTTTACATCATCATGGGGTTCTACCGAGACCGGCAGCCCTATCGCATCAATGGTGAGTGTCTAACTGAGCAACAGCGCAGGATGAACTTTGATCAATCTTAGTTCACTGGCAACGTAATCAACTTGTTCCTATATGGCGTCCTAACCGTGCAGCTTTGTATATTACTTTGTGCCTTAATGCTCAATACAGAACGTTGCTGATACTTTGCAGATCGGTATTCCACATCCTTTCCACAGGATCCGAGGTCACTGAAAGCGATCGTGTATCTCATCTACGCAACAGAGACCGTCTACACCATTCTTTTGACATACGATCTTGGAATTTCGGTTACAAATAGTATTTACTGGGGTCGATTCATGTCTTTAATGATCATCCCAGTAGGCGGAGGAATAGGTGTGTAATGCGATATTAATTAGCCCCAACTCATCAAACATGTAAAGTGGCATTATTAACCCAGGCTACGTATGCTTATCGGCTCCGGATCTTTTCCCAATCAAAGTATGTTTCAGGGTGCATTGTGGCGGTACGCAAGACCAAAATCACACATTATTCCATATACAACCTCATCATACAGGTTATTGTAGCAAACTTCCTTGTTATTGTCGTCGGGTCACTGTTCTTTTCTGTGCCCTTTGTTTTTGCCTGTGTGCGTTACTCCAGCATGCCTAGCTCTGACGCCGGCTGAGGAATAGCTTTTCAGATATGGGCGCCCCTCTCGCTGGTGATTGATACTACAATAACTGGTATCATGTTTTACTCTGTACGTCATTAGTCTAGTGATCGTCCCCTTCCTCTCCTTACATCTATTCTCAGCTAACGAAAAACGATATACTCTCCAAACAACTTAAGTCCAGGGTAACTCGTTTGGTCTACTTCATAATCGGCACAGGTGCCCTGACAGGTATGCTTCACTCTTTCAAAGTATTGTCACTTCCGAGTCTGAGCGAGTACATCAGCTGCAACAAACCTGGTCACCCTTATTTTATTTGCCTTGCGGTCTTCTGCTGGGATCACATCAGCAATTGTTCTATCAAAGATCTATGCTAATTCAATGATGGTCTTCCTCAATGACCGTGTCATGTCTGGTCATGATTGCGGGGTCCAGGTAATATCATTGGAAACAATGACCGGAGCGCTCGGTTCATTTCGTTTTGCAACAATACCTGGGCCAACAGACACGGTGGCACAAGAACAGCTAGATTCAGAAGACTCTGATAATGCAGGAAGTGGTATACCAGCAGTTGAAGACCCCTCTAAACATAGCTGTCCTGCATGAAGAGGGGAATTGGTACTAACAGATATATGTCGTTATAGGAAAGCTGTACTGTAGTGATTGCAAATCTAGTGCATTGTCTCAAGTTGCATTGCGCACTCACTTCTTTCTGACTCGGACGTATACCCCGTTTGCATCCCTTTGTAATCAAATAACTTGAACCAATCACGCCAATGTAGAAAAATCAGCATAATGAAGATTCTAATAGGACAGCCTGGACAGGTAAGACAACGTCCATGCTGACAAACTTCACAAATAAACAACAAACCAAGACGTTCTGGGTGACTTGGGTGATCGCGCATCACACTTTGTGCATATATATATAACCTTCCGAGTCGGTAACTTGCCCCATTTGCCACACAACGGCGGGGTCAAAAACTACGAGTGACGTCTATAAATGAAGCGACACTAACCGGTAAACTCTGCTCCCAGTCATGCGTCATGTGGATAGCCTTCGACTCGTTATCGTGCTGGGTAGAATGCAAAACAAAGAACTGGATTATTATGAAAAGTTCGTCTTCTAGAACGGTGAGTGTAATACGGAGGACCGAGGYGGGTCTCGCCCCTTGAGTGTACGCAATGCATCTATTTCGATTCGGTAGCAAAAACCGTGCCCTTGTACCCTTCTGACGAGATACCTGTATCATAAAACCGTCAGCATCACAACGCTCAACGACAGAGAGGGTGTAAGAATGCACACACCTGTAATGGAATTGATGTTCATTTCCCGTGCACGTTTGTTCGTTGCTTACTGCCATTCCTTGGTCATCGTCCATTGGGCAGCTGCACAAGTCAAACAGTCGCATCAAAAAAAATGAGTGTCTAGACCGCAAAATCGGCCGAACCGAATTCCCTGATAGCGAATCCCAAGACACCAGCGACACCCACTAGCGCCATTGTATATCCAAGGATCTTCAGGCCATACCCGGGTTTTGAAGTAGGAGCGCGGATGCGGGTGCAATATGTCTTTAGACAGGTACCCGCACGTTTCTCGTCAAGAGAAAGCTCCTTCCATTCCTTCTTTTGCAATACCTCGCGTTGTTCATGAACAGTTGCCTTCTCTTCGGTGGAGAGGGTAGCCCACTGGGCCTCTACGTTCGACAGGGGAATAATGCTCGCAGCCCGAGAGGCAGGACTCGTCACGGAGGGCACCGTCAGATGCGGCAAGTTGTCGACGCGATCGGAGATTCTGAGAGATGCGGTCCGGACTTTGCCACTTCACTACTTAGTCTCCCTTCTGGACACGCTTCCATGCCTGTGGTGCACTCTAAGAAGCATGGTCGCAGTTCTCAGGTTGGTCACCTCAACACCGCCGTGATCACTGATATTACGGGAAAAAAAGTATCATCTATCTTTCTATCCCGGACTTCGAGGTGCGGCGTAACTTTGTTTGATCGAATCACCTCCTGTGCCAGTGAGCACATCAGTGGACCAGGAACTATAGAGTGGCGATATGTACTACTAAGTTTGGTTCGGGGCGCTCAACGATCATGGTTCTTGATGCATGTATGGTGTCGCACAGCCCTGCGTACCGCCTTGCCTCGTCTGGTATATAATAGTTGTCTACCTTCAGGACACGTGTCTCCCTGCACTCGACTTCCATGAGCGGCACGAACTCCGTATTTGATACTACTGCGCAGGTCGCGTCAGTGGTGAGTGTCCAACTGAGCAATAGTGCAAGATGAACATTGAACTCTCATCAATCTTAGTTCACTGGCAACGTAATCAACTTGTTCCTGTACGGCGCCCTAACTGTGCAACTCTGTATATTTCTTTGTGCCCTAATATTCAATACAGAGCGTCGCTAAGTGACTTCATGCAGATCTATATTACACATCCTTTCCGCAAGACCCACGGCTACTGAAAATGATTGTGTATCTCATTTACACGACAGAAACAGTCTACACCATACTTTTGACATACGATCTCGGAAATTTTATACTTGGTGTTCCCCCTAACTCACATATTCGACAGTGGACTATTACAATAATAGTCATCCCGGTAGGCGGAGGAATAGGTGTGTAACGCATCATTAATTAGCCCCAACCCATCGAAAATGTGAAGTGGTGTTTTTAACCCAGGCTACGTATGCTTATCGCCTTCGAATCCTCTCCCAATTAAAATATGTCTTATGGTGCATTGCGGCAGTATGCAAGTCCAAATCACCCGTTGTTCCACTAACAACCTTGTCATATAGCTTATTGCGGTGGACCTTGTTTTCGTTATCATCCTAGCACCTCTCAATGCTCTGTCTTTGTTTCGGCTCGCACGTACCAGCGGTCGGAGCATTATCTATAGAGTGATTTTTCCAGTGGTATGGTTTTCCATCTCGATGGTGATCGATACTATGATTGCTGGTACCATGTTCTGGTCTGTGCGTGACCAATCTAGTGATCAGCCCCCTTCTCTCCTTACATTCCTTTTCAGCTAATGAAAAACAAGATACTCTCCAAACAACTTAAGTCTAGGGTAACCCGCTTGGTCTACCTCATAATCGGCACGGGTGCACTGACAGGTATGCTCACTTCATACTTTTGAGGTATTATCTGAGCGGGTACATTAGCTGCAATAAACCTTGTTGCCGTTATTTTATTCGCCTTGCGGTCTCCTATCGCTTATGCACCAGCAGTTTTTCTATCCAAGCTCTACGCCAATTCAATGATGGTCTTCCTCAATGACCGCATCCCGTCTAGTCATGATTGTGATGGCCGGGTGGCATCACTTGAAATAGTGACTAGACCACTAGGTTCAGTTCGTTTCGCAACAGTACCTGGGCCAGAAGACACGGCACAAGAACAACTAGCTTTGGAAAGCAGCGATGATGCTAGTAGTACATCTGGACGAACGGCGGTCGAAAATACGTCCAAATAACATAGCAGTCCTGCATGAAGAGGGAAACTGGTATTGATGAACATATGCCATTATCGGACGGTTGTATTGTAGGCAATGCAAAGACATTTACGGGGTCTCAGGCAAATCAGGAGGGTTGTGTTGAGAACGAAGATATCATCTCGATGCGTTGGCTTCTAGTCACCGATGCTTCGTGTCACACTTGAAGCTATCTTTGACTGCTCCTTAGGTGTCTCTCCTACGATCCATCTTCAAGAGGCTAACGTTTTAACGATAAAGACTCATTTCGCGAGTTCAGCGTGCGACTTGAAACTTCTCTCCGACTCGGACCTACTACCCTCCTTTATAATCGGACAGTCAAATGCTACCGTTGCAATAAATCCATACCCATGTAGCATAATGAGAATTTTAGTACGACAACGTACGAGACCCTGTACTAACGAGCTTCTTGGTCTTCCCAAATAAACAATAAACCATCCTTGGTAAGATGGCATTCGACAAGCCGTATCATTCTCGGTAAATTCCTCACGAGGTCGCCGTAATATAAATTCCGAGGCCTATCATGATACAGCTGCAGTCTTGAAGCTTGACTCTTGGTYCAAAACGGGCGCTATCAGTCGATCTACAAGAGGTGATAGACCGCGGTGGGGGGTGAGAAGAATCAGAAGATGGCCATCCAAGGAGTGCTAGATGCTCAGTTACTATGGGCCAYGGCCCAATGACCGGTTGACCTGTGCGGTTTACCGTTGTTGTCGGGACCTTGATGGTCGGACATCGAAAGAACTTGTAGTGGTCACCATCAACGCCTCAATCATGCTCGCTTCGGAGACCCTACGGCGTGCGGATAAATATGTGAGACTACGAGGCGGGCATAGAATATAGTCTACGTGCGCAAGGTGCTCTGGGAACCTCTTTCTCTTCCAGCCTGCGTTGCCGCCACTCGGTCACCTGAGGATAGTTTGTACACTATCCTCGTTCTCTCGCCATGGACTCCCACCGTGACCCGTGCAGGCAGAAGGAGAGAAGGACAAACAGATCCCAGAATGAATGTAAGGCCAAATTGAAGGACGAGTTCGTCGAGTTCTCTTAGTACGCTCTCGTTTGCAACTCTCGTCCTCCTGGCCATCCCTCTGCGCGCTGGCGATCTCAGCTATGGTCCCAGCATGCGGCACCTTTCATCCGATGGTCACCGCCTGGCGGGTCATATTGCGATTCGCTGACGTGCCAAACTGTTGGTGACACTGGTATGTCACAGCCCAGCCACTTCCCTCGAGCTCACGGGTAGCACTAACTCAACCTCTTGTCGCCACCCCCGTGTGTCATACCCCAGGTCATAGCCTCCCTTGCAGGTCGAGAGGCAGCGCTAGCTCAACCCCAAGCGGCATAAGAGGTTTGCCGACCCAGGCATTCGCACTATACAGGCGATCATTGATGGTTATGATGATTGATAGTGAATGGGGCACGAAAATGTATTTTGTCCGATACAGTAAGTCAAGGAATTTGATAGAAAGCAGATTGATTTCAATTGAAATAACAGAACAGAAACAAGTCATCATTTCTCTTTCTGTCCGTTGACTTTGAGGTGCTACTGCAGGGTAGCTTTGTTTGATCATACCACCCGTTGTTCCAGTGCAGCAAATTCCGAGCACATCGGCGGAGCGGCCGTAGAGCGCATTCTGCTAGATTCTGCTACTGTGTAACAGGTTTGGTTYGAGACCCTCAGCGCCCATGGGCCTTGATGTGTTAATGCATTAGCTTCTTACATAGCCATACCAGCCGCCTCCTCTTAGCTGGTATATAATAGTTGTCTGTGCATCTCAAAACCTGCATATCCCTGCACTCGACCTCTATGATCGTTTTCTGGTAGTACGTCGCATTTAGATTTCTCACTACTACTTTTTAAGTCCACAGCAGTCTGAGCAGTCTCTCGACGGATATAGAATCATGTGGTCACATCGTCCCTACCGCGTCATTGGTGAGTGCCTAACAGTGGCTGAGCAACAGTGCAGAATGAACTCTAATCAATCTTAGTTCACTGGCAACGTAATCAACTTGTTCCTGTATGGCGTCCTAACCGTGCAGCTCTGTATATTGCTTCGTGCCTTAATACTCAATACAGAGCATTGCTAATATTTTTCAGATCAGTATTACACGTCCTTTCCACAGGATCCGGGGCTACTGAAAGTGATTGTGCACCTCATCTACGCGACAGAAACACTCTACACCATTGTTTTGACATACGATCTCGGAATGTCGATTACTAGTTATTATGATGGTTACTGCATTTCTTTAACAGTCATCCCAATAGGTGGAGGAATAGGTGTGTAACGCGATATTAATTAGCCCCAACTCATAGAAAATGTAAAGTGGCATTCTTAACTCAGGCTATGTATGCTTATCGGCTTCGGGTCCTTTCCCAATCAATGTGTGTTTCAGGGTGCATTGCGGCGGTACGCAAGCCCAAAATCACACGTTATTCCATAAGCAACCCTCATCATGCAGTTAATTGTGGCAAATTTCCTTGTTGGAGTTGTCGGGTCACTGTTCTTTTCTGTGCCCTTCGTCTTCGCCTGTGTGCGTTGCTCCAGCGTACCTAGCTCTGATGCTGGCTAAGGAGTAACTTTTCAGATATGGGCCCCCCTCTCGCTGGTGGTTGATACTACAATTACTAGTATCATGTTTTATTGTGTACGTCATTAGTCTAGTGATCGTCCCCTTCCTCTCCTTACATCTATTCTCAGCTAACCAAAAACAAGATACTCTCCAAACAACTTAAGTCCAGGGTAACCCGTTTGGTCTACCTCATAATCGGCACGGGTGCCCTGACAGGTATGCTTACTTCGTTCTTTCAAAGTATTGTCACATCTGAGTGCGTACATCAGCAACAATAAACCTGGCTACTCTTATGTTATTTGCTCTGTGGTCTTATGCTGGGATCACATCAGCAATTGTTCTATCAAAGCTCTATGCTAATTCAATGATGGTCTTCCTCAATGACCGCATCCCGTCTGGTCATGATTTCGGGGGCCAGGCAATATCATTGGAGATAATGACCGGAGGACTCGGTTCATTTCGTTTTACAACAGTACCTGGGCCAACAGACATGGCAGCACAAGAACAGCAGGTAGCTTCAGAAGGCTCTGATAATGTAGGGAGTAGTATGCCGGCAGTCGAAGACCCTTCCCCAAACATAGCTGTCCTGCATGACGAGGCGAATTGGTATTAACAGTTATACGCCAATATCAGAAAGCTGTACTGTAGCAATCGCAAAAAGATTTTCTAGTGCCTCTCTAGTTGTGGACTTATGCCCTGTTTGTAATTAGATAACCGAATGCTACCGCCATAATCAATCCACGCCAATATAAAAAAATCAGTATAAGAAGATTCTAGTAGGACGGCCTGGACAGGTAGGACAACATGGGAGTCTTGCACCGACAAACCTCAGATATAAACATCTCCTGTCAAGATGGCTTTCAACGTTCTCGGTGACTTCGTCGTGAGATCAGCGTGATATCATCGCGTAYTGCGCATCACAGGCATCACATGCATCATCTTGACATCCGCACATGCTTCAGTGAGGGCAGCCTGCGACCGACGCGAGCCAGAGTCAAATCTCTTGAACGCAGAAGA
>JNHV02000077.1:0-46810 GCA_001691785.3 Amanita brunnescens Koide BX004 | reverse complement strand
GATGATGACACACTAAAATAGACTGATTGAGCAGAATATAAATAGCAGGTCATGCCATTTGGGAAAGAGTTTCAACCTTTTTCCTGATGCGCTCGCTTTTCAAAGCTCTTTCCCTCGTGCCCCTCGTCATCGCCTTCCAGTACAATGTTGACGTAGGGAAGAACGATATTACAGGGTTCGTTCTTTCTACCCAGTTTTCCTCTCGTTGTTAACCCCGCGCGACCCTCAGGCAAAAGGGCATAGGTTTTGACCCATCCGAAATTTTTCCCTCCGTTGGCGATGTCGTCAATTTTGTGATCCAGAGTGGTACCCATAGCGTCGACGGTGAGTGGCGCCCGGTGCTAGCCGGTGCTGCAGTTGTTGACGTGATTTATATCTCTCGACAGAGTCTACGTTCGCCCTCCCTTGCACCCCCAACGGCGGCCTTACCAGCTCCCCTACTACGGTAGTTCATTGTCCGAGTCTCGTCGGATCAAGAAGCTAACCAAAGCCTAGGTCCCCAGCAGCTCCGCCCTCGACGCGCCTGGGCTTCCAGTGGTTGAGATATTCATAAACGATACTGCACCTCGATGGTTCGTGTCTTAACGATAATAAGTGTTGCTTTGAATGACGATGTTTTCCCGCAGGTTCTTTGACGGGGCAAGTGGTGCATGCCAACAAGGCGCTGTGTTTGCCATCAACCCTACATCCGATCAAAACTTTACTGCCTTCCTGGCGAATGCTGCTGCGGACGCAACCCCAGCAACCACCTCGTCTTCTGGGTCTGGTACCGGCACTTCTTCCTCCACTGCCGCTCGCTCAACAAAGACGAACGCTGCTGCCAAACATGATTTTGCAGCGGGCAGCGCCGTTCTGTTACTTCTTGCCTCTGTTATCGGCATGATGTGATTGATTCAGTTGATTTTGGTTATTTGTAAATATATCCTTGTATACCACAGTTACCCACGAATTTACGTCAATCATGTCATTGTGTCTTTCTGGTGTAAGGATGAGACGGGTGATCAAGTTGCTCGTTTCAGGCGGAGACTCCTGGCTCGACCCTGCCGGTTTCGATTATCGTCGCTGCGCCCTTAAAGTCGGGAATAGCCGTATTTGCCCACGCACTCTAGTAACTAGGTCGTGACACGTCTGCTCGTTCAAGGCCATGCGCGCGGCCTATCCTCTCCCCTCTGGCCTCTCGCCAGAGACCGTCGCCAACACTGCCGCCCTCATACGCATAGTAGCCCTCATCCTTATTTCTGGCGCCGCTATTGCATCCCGCCTATTTGCCGTCGTCAACTTCGAGAGTGTTATCCATGAATTGTAAGGTGCCCTCCCTTAATTCGGAATGCCCGCTTGCTGACTTTTTCCCTGTCAAAAGTGATCCGTGGTTTAATTTGTGAGGAGTGCGCTATGTATATGCATCTTGTGGTTGAATTTTTTCGAACAGCCGTGCGACGAAGGTTCTTGCGAAAGATGGCTTCTATGTGCGTCAGAATCATAAATTTTTCTAGTTCGAATGTTGAAAGCGAGGGTTAGGAATTTTGGAACTGGTTTGACCCCACCGCATGGTATCCCCTGGGACGTGTAGTTGGCGGGACAGTGTACCCCGGCTTAATGGCTACGAGCGGTGTCATCTACAACATTCTTCACTTCCTGAACCTCCCCGTGGATATCCGTAACATTTGTGTTCTCTTGGCACCTGGATTCAGTGCATTTACTGCTTGGGCGACTTACATGTGAGCGCATGTATTATGCTCTGACATACCATTCTTAAACTTGATAGGTTTACAAAAGAGATGAAGGACGAAAGTGCAGGTCTCTTAGCAGCTGCTTTGATCGGTATCGTCCCCGGCTACATCTCTCGGTCTGTAGCCGGGTCCTACGATAACGAAGCTATCGCCATCTTCCTACTCATGTTTACCTTCTTTTGCTGGATCAAAGCTCTGAAACAGGGCAGCGCGTTGTTTGGGACCATAGCTGCAGTTTTCTACTTTTACATGGTAGCCGCATGGGGTACGTTTGGATCCTAAAAAATGGCACTCGAGTGTTGATGATACGTTCAGGTGGTTATGCCTTCATTACAAACATGATTCCGTTGCATGCGCTGGTGTTAATCTTGATGGGTCGATTCTCCAATCGTTTGTACGTCGCGTACTCATCGTGGTATGCGATCGGTACCCTTGCGAGTATGCAAGTTCCGTTTGTCGGATTCCAGCCTGTGCGGACCAGCGAGCATATGGCTGCTCTTGGTATGTCTACACTCCATTCGACATAACTGCACCCTGAGATATCTCAAGGTGTTTTCGGTCTTCTGCAAATTGTGGCGTTTGCTCAGCTTGTGCGAAGCCACATTTCATCACGGCAATTCGAGACTTTGCTATTTTTCAGCGTCATCGCCTCAGGAATACTTGGAGCTCTTGCAATCGTGTTCCTCACGTACAAAGGATGGATCGCACCATGGACCGGTCGTTTCTACTCTTTGTGGGATACTGGTTATGCCAAAAAGTATGTATTTTTTGTCTTCGCGAACGGTTTGCATTGAGCTATTGATAGGTACATCCCGATCATCGCATCAGTTTCTGAACATCAACCGACGGCCTGGCCAGCCTTCTTCATGGACCTTCAATTCCTCATTTTCCTTTTCCCGGCGGGGGTTGTTCTCTGCTTCTGCCAGCTACGTGATGAGCATGTCTTTGTCATTATCTACTCGGTGGTGGCGAGCTACTTTGCGGGAGTCATGGTTCGTCTAATGTTGACGCTCACACCGGTCGTGTGTATCACTTCAGCGGTTGCTCTTTCGACACTGTTGGATACCTACATCGATCCCGCCGAACCTGATGCGCCTCACGAGCCAAGTGACACTGGATCCGGGGCTTCGGTCGTCAATGTGCCTCCTACTCCGTCTTCAAAAAAGGCGAAGAAAGCAGCAGCAGCAGCAGCAGCGGTCGAGCCCTCCACTCCCAGAGCCATTGACAGCCCGGCATCTTCCAAGAAGTCCGCTTCTACAACGTCTCGGGGCATTTTTGGGTTCGATTCTCGGCTAGTTGTCGTTCTCAATACCATTGGCATGCTTGCCTTTTTCGTTGTTCATTGTACTTGGGTCACGTCGACAGCATACTCTTCACCCTCAGTAGTCCTGGCATCCACTGGCCAGGATGGTTCCCAGCACATCATCGACGATTTCCGCGAGGCATATTATTGGTTGCGTCAAAACACGCCCAAAGATGCTGTCGTCATGAGCTGGTGGGACTACGGATATCAAATCGCCGGCATGGCTGACCGAGCCACTCTCGTTGACAATAACACGTGGAACAACAGTACGTATTAGTTATCTGCATGAAGCGTTCGTTGTGTGTTGAACACAACGTAGCTCATATTGCAACCGTGGGCAAGGCAATGTCAAGCAGCGAAGAAGTCGCGTATCCTATCCTCAGAAAACATGACGTCGACTATGTTCTCGTCATATTTGGCGGTCTTTTGGGATACTCTGGCGATGACATCAACAAGTTCTTGTGGATGGTTCGGATCGCGCAAGGTGTCTGGCCTGACGAGATTCAAGAGGCCAACTACTTTACCCAGCATGGCGAATATCGAGTCGATGAACGTGCTTCGACCACCATGAAGAACAGTTTGATGTACAAGATGTCTTTCTATAGGTATGAGTTATTCGTTCCATGCATTCTATTCGAGTTGTTCATACCATGACATTAACAGATTTGCTGAGCTCTTCGGTGGATCACAAGCTGTCGACAGAGTTAGGCAGCAAAACATGCCAAAAACCGGTCCGACATTGGATATCCTTGGTATGTACCCTTATGCTATTAGTTGATGCTGAGCCCTGACTGGAACGCATTGAAGACGAGGCATACACCTCTGAGAACTGGATTGTTCGAATCTATGAGGTTAAGAAAGACGATATCCTCGGACGTGACCATAAAATTGCGAATGCGTTCGCCCAGGGAAAGAAACGGAAGCGAAGTAAGCCACAGTCTCGGCGGCGCGCGCTTGCATAGTCTAGTGGAGATTATGTTTATATATGTACTTCATATAATGCATACTAATCCTGGCGTTTCAATATAGTAACAAGAGCATCTGCCAGTTCAGAGGAAGCGGGAACGCGGAAAACGCAAGGTGCTGGGAACGCAAGTCCCATTTTATTTCCGAAGGCGCAGTGCGGAACTGCCACCGCATCGAGACCTCATCTCACTTTAGTAGCTTCCGGACATAACTTGCTGCTCCATCTTCTACTGTAGAACAAAAAAATGCCGACAGCGGACCGGAGCTACCGTCGCAGTTTATTATGAGTAATGCCACACAATTCAACCTCTTGGTGTATGACATATGTTTGTTGGCGGTGCTGACGGAAAGTAATCCAGCGGGAGCGGCAAGGTTCGCTAGACAAGTCACGGCGAAAAAAGGAAAGACAAGAGCGGGATGAGAAAGAATGGTAGTTGGCGTCCCGTGACGAATCCATGCTCGCCTGCACCCGCCGTCTGACCTCGCTCTCTGCATGGCGTAATCCAAGAACTCCCTCCGCCCTCAACAGGGCCTACCACAACCTTTCTTTCTCCGCGCGACCTAATACGCTCTCTGCTAAGATCTGGTATCGACGGGATGGGGTTCCAAGGTCCATACTGAAGGGCGTACGGAACGGCGTGTTTGTTGGTGACTACAAATTCTTGCAACATCTGGGCATTGCTTACAAGTTACGACCATACAGCACTGCTCTCTTTCATAGCTCATGAGGGTGTCAACCTGTTCAAACGTGAGAGAGAACAGAATGCCCTCGTCATGCTGGTTCGTATCCAACCCACCGATCTCGTCTTCTCATCCGCGGATCTTTCCACAACACGGGGCGCAATCGAGTATCTCCTTGCCATCTTCTGTCTATTGCTAGACGAGCATCATGCAGAGTTGCTCTCCGCAATGTATGCCGATTTAATAAAGCAAGTGGACTCTGGGCAGCTTAGTCCAGGAACTGTGGAAATGATACACAAGACAGCAAAGGAAACGGCCGAAGGAGTGCATACAGCTATAGAGCAGGCCAAGGCCCGAGAGTTACCTGTTCAGAGGATAGTCGAGATAGCCTACGGCATCAAAGATATTCTACGCGAACATCTCCGGAAGATCCAAAAGATCATGCTGGATGTAACCGATGCGAAAAAGATTGAGAGTATTCGCAATGCTTTAGCTAGAATTGAGGGCCAGGATCGTCGGAATCGAAAGTCAGATAGCTTCGACGTTGTAAAATGAGTACGTTGATCTTATAAATTTTTTCAACGCCGCTTACACAGAGTAGGTTTCACATATCTGAAGATACCACTGTTATTTTCGTCATCATCTGAATTGTATTCGAATACATCACAATGTGTTTTTTTTTATTACTTCAATTTATCAAGGGAGAAAGCGGGTGATGAAACTATTCCGATTTTTATCTCCGGCTAAATCATCTCTTCTTGAACTGCCACCAGCGATATCAAGCCTGAAGGCCCGGTCCCGTGGGAGGCAATGTGCCTTGGACCAAACATTCCGATAACCAGGAGGCGAGGATAACGGGCGAAAGAGGCCCTGCTCCTTCTTCATCCAATGTCACGCTTTTGTTGCCTGTGTTCTGAGCAGGTTCATCGTCTTATTTTGCCTTTGGTCTGGTTCCGACTGTGGTTCTTCTCTCAGCCTTCCTTGTCGGCTGCCGATGTGCATGGCTCGGAGGAATTTCACGGAGGAATTTTACGGACGGTTTGGGCAAGCTGGTGACGTAACGCTACTTCACAAAAGGCCCGGGGACAAGCACGTGTGGGAGAGACAACTGCAGCTTAGAAGGGAACAAGAGGAGATGAAACGACAGTTAAGGGAGGAGCAAGAGGCAAAAGTACGGCGTCTCCAGGCAGTGCTGAAGCAGCAGATTGTTGATCAGTAGCGACAATTGGAAGGGAAGGATCGACGATGGGAGATGCGTCTGCAACGAAAAGATGAAGAGACCGGGCACCGCTTCAGGCAGATAGGTGCTCTATTCACGGTTAACTTGGACTAAATCCTTAGATTTTGACACCGATTCTGGAGTCCGTTCAGTAGGCCCTTGTTCCTCAATTACCGCGTCAATTCTTTACGACGTGACGTTGTTTTCATTCAATAACGTATGGGCATCCCAGTTCCCGATACTCGTAATTCCACTGGTGCTCTTAGTACCGTACTTGTCGGCTAACCTTGCAATGGATCAGGATGCCTCTGACTGATACAACTCCTAGCGTCGCCACCGGCCCAGTTGAGAGCTGATTTAGAACTGGTGAGCAGGGTCGGGCCATCGCTCGCGGAGAGTGAGGAACCCGAGATGCCGAATAAATTCAAAGGAAAATGGGTGAATGATGGAATTATCAAGCCGGCGAGCCTTGCAACAATTCCCGAGATTAAGCAAGACCATTGTAATATCCATCATATCCTTCCAGGCCCTAGGAGTGTTAATATTGCTAAGCTACTAAATCCCAAATCCTCCCGTCGATACACTTGCAGGCAATGAGCCCTGACAACTATCTGCTGCGGTCTTGTCAGCTGTCAGTGTGATGACAACCTCACCTCCAACCCGAAAGACATCATAAAAGTCCAAGTAGCATCGTGTGGATTTCTTGCCGTTCACAGTTACGCTCTCTACATACGCCGGGACACCCGGCGGAATAGTGGCCTGTACAGACCTGGGGTCGTAGTTGACTGTTGTAATCGTTGTACTGACGTTGAGGAAGGAATTGTGTATAGTATACTTGGGTATAAAAGGAGAGAGAATAAGATATTGGGTCGTTGAAGGGACTTGAGAGAGGCATAAGAGATGGAACGTTTTTCTGAGCATGCCGAACTAACCAGGGTATAATCCTAACAGGTGGAACGCCACCCATGTAGCCATCGCACCCGAGTCATCGTTCCCCGGAAGGCCGCCAGGTGCTGTTACGATTTTCGTTTAGCTGCACAGTAGTCACGCCAAAATGGAAACCACTAACTTATGTTAAAGTTCATCAGGACTGCTTGTCGAACTTGGTCTACAGTTTTGGCAGGGTGATCAGCATAGTGGTAGCCCACTGGTGTCTACAAAGTATGTCAACAATTTACCCTTCAAAGTTTATGAACAGGGGAACCTACAGTGAAAGATGGCTCATCTCCGGGAGCATAATATCCAGCCTGAGCCATGTGCATGAGTAACAGCGATCATTGCCTTTCAAAATTTGACAAGATGATTTACATCAAAGAAATGATCCAGCCGCTTGACAAAGGTATCCTGTGAGGGTCAATCACCCATTCCATTGCCAGCACTGTAAACTTACATTACCACCCATCAGTTTAATAAGATACGCAACGTCATGTGGGGCGAACCTTCTTCGCGTCAAATCACTTCCTTGAACGATGTGGACAGCTTACCAACTGTACTCCCAAGACGACGCCTCATAGAACCCAACTGTGTTCATAAATGCACAGTCGCGCGTACTATTACTATCGTTATTTGAACAATCTTTTGGATCGGTGTATGCGAAGCTTCCATTCATGAAGCGTTTTTGGAAGAATCCTATTTATCCTCTAAGACTGTTGTGATTTCTTGTTGGAAAGCATCTTACCTTGGTATCCATCGCTGACAACTGTAGGATCCCAGATGTTGCGATATGACTGGACCTGTGTCACGAATAGTGGATTAGGCTCTTATGCAGGAGCTTACCAAGGATCGGTTGGTATATTTAGCAACATCATCACTTTTTCCTAACAGTTGAGCTACTTGGCGAATACCGAAGTCCTCATATGCATACTTAAAATGATCAGACCGCGATCAAATCCGCGAACGCATGCTCACTTCAATGGTTCTGCTACATTCTCTGGTCTGCCTTCCGGTGCTTGACGTGTCCAGGACAGCAAAAGGGACATAGCCATATTGTCTGACAAAGTATTGAATTCATGTTCACCTCTGTCACTGGTACTTACTTGTATACATCGGCTTGTCGCCCTTCAATATCCCATTCAAATGGATTCACCTCGGTGTCCGTCACGGCCGCAGCATACAACTCATTCAGGTCGATTCCAAGTTGCGCTGCTTCATTGTGGTAATTAACAGCAAAATGAGCAACAATAACATCTCCACTGGATCCTAGCCGAAGTACAACATTACATCCCGTCGCAAGGACTGGAATGGGGACCAACCTCCTTGCGTCCACCCTGGAAGGTTGCTGGCTCTACATTCTGGCATCCAGCCGTTCTTGCGCCAGCCGTCGATATAGTTGTCTACAATTTGAGCAAATTCCACCGGGGAGTGCAATCCCATGAGTGGATAATATGTGCGATACTTGAAAAGTTTGAATTTCAGTCCTTTAAGAAATAGCATACCATTTGCTTACAGTATCCCAACTAGCAGGGTGCTGAGTTATGTCAACATCGCAGTCTAAAAAATACCTGCAAAACAAAGAATCAAAATAGTATGACGTGGTATCTGCAAATACTCCTTGGGTTTCCCCAGTTGCATTTCTCTGCATAGAATCGTAAGCGCTAATGGTCAGCTCATGTAGCTCATCATACACACCGGAGTCAGCGAGGCTCGGTATAAGGAAGAATAGAGCATTTCTGTGATATCAGCTGGTGTGTTGGCAACGTCTATCTCAATCTTTTTTAGTTTTTCTTGCCAAAGTGGCCTGGCCTGGCCCAAAATATCCTCGAACGAGGAAGACCCGATTTCGGTCTCTGCATTCGCGCAGGCTTGTTCAACGGACTTGAATGAAACTCCCACACGAATGATAATCTCGCGAGGTTGGCCAGCATAAGAAAACAGTGCTCCGGACTCATAGGCTCCTCCTTTCAGGATGGCGGTCAGATTAAGACGCATAAGCCCAACGCCCTTGACATCCAGTCCTTGGAAACTGAAAATTTTAATAAAAGATTTCAATCGCGAACTAGTTTAACCCACTCATCAGCTGTCCAAACGCCATACTCAGATAGTGTCTGGCTACCACCATTCAATAGGTCGTAACATGCAAAAGCCTGGTAGTTGTATTGCGAAGGTGCAAAGCTGGAAAAAACTGATGAATGGTAATGCCCAAACGTATCCAATAGCTATCACCTGGAGCCCCAGAGGCCGCCGATTGTGATTCTTCCTTTCAATGGGTCAATGTCCAACTCTCCTCTAGCAAAAGTCCCGGGAAGGTCGTTCGCCAGGTCGAGAACGAAATACGGTTTAGAGCCCGGGGGAAAGGTAAACCTCTCTAGTCCGGCTCGCCACGTAGCCGTCGCCTCCATTTTAATATCATTGTCCAATGTGAGCGTGAAGTAACCAGGATAGGCATCTGCCACGCAATATCGTCAGCGGGACATCATATATAGCAGCCTCATTGGCCTCGTACCGTTAGTATAGGGTTTACGTAGACGCTGCCGAGCGTTAACAGAGGTGGTACAAGTGTCAAAGCCTCCGGGACAAAGAAGTGGCATGATTTCAAAATTTCCGTACGAAACTAGAATCGTTCACAATCAAGTGAATTGCTGTCAAAGTAAAACTCTTACCTACACCAGATCCACTATCATGGAGTGGGCTAAGTCCCCTTATCCCCTGGCTGGCATTAGCAACGTAGCCTGAACGGAAATCAAGCAAGGCATCTTGCGGAAACGCTGGTCACCTCACCGCCCGGTGCATTGATTATGTCTGGGGAGATCTTGACCTACAATACAGATTAATTAGCAACACAAGACATGCTATTTGACGGGCCTTACCATTCCAAAGGGAATGGATGCTCCGGGACTGAGAGGGCATCAGTATGAAGCATTGAGACTACTTGATTCACTTGCCAGACATTGCCTCCATTGTCTAGAGTAGTTCAGATATTTTGCATGATAAATACAAAGAACGGCTCACCAGTCCCGATGAATGGATTGACGAAGGCGGTATAATCAGGATTTGGATTATCTGCTGCATTCTGGATGGCTTCTGTGATCCGTTTCTGCTGCTCGGGCGATGGCTGAGCAACTACTGCTAATGAGACGCAGAGCAATAATGTAAGCCTCTGAGGCGACAGCATGTGAGGCGATGTTAGAGGGAAGATAGCTCCGTCGCGTCCTTATAACTGGGCCGCAGGGATGTATGACGAATTAGGAGTAGTATGACATTCCATTCTCTTAGCGCGATAAATGGCTGTCGTTCGTCTATGCCATATTTAGCTTGGTACATGTCGGAGGGTCGATGGACTCGGAAGCGAAATTGTTGAATGTAACGTTGATGACCTAAACACTAAATGTGGGTAAAAGAAACACGACTCAAGAGTCAGGTCTTCACGCGTCACTCACGGGCTAAACGGATTCTGGGATGGCCGTAATCGTGGCGTTGGTGTTAAGTTTCAAGTTCGCGTATACGACGGTAGAGAATTTGTCACTTGAGCAAGGTATATGACATTGATAGTGGGAATTTGGGAGAAAAAAAGAGCGGCTAATTTTGTTAATTTATTAATGGGCGATGGCCGTAATCATCGTTGGCTTACGTTGTTTCACTAAATTCACTAAAATAGTGACACTAAGAGGTACCAGCGTGAGTTTTGCGCGATGCAGTGTGCACCATTACTCTTACCTCTAATTCCGTGACACGATTAAGAAGGGGTTATAGCTCAAAAGCGCCGGGCGAAAACAGAGGCTGAGACTCGGATTACGATTTTCGCTCCTCTTCATGTTTACCTAAGCATCCTACAGCGCGCACTTGACATGCAACTAGGCGTTTRTCCGAGGGAGTTTAGTGGCAGACCTAATGAAGGGATTCAAAAGTTGACCTGCAAACAGATGGACAATACGCTTCGTCGGCTACTTCGCGTTGATGTTCGACACCTAAATTTGATTGCTCCAGGAAAAGACTAACGACAGGTACATGTACAAGCACTGGTACCGGGCTTTCGAATACTAGTATGAAAATTAATTGAAAACGACGGACAGTCAACTGTCCGATCCATCAGAAAAGAACGATTCCACACGTATTTCCAACCCAATCAAGGGTGGACTATTCAAGTAAACATGATCTCCCTAGGCATTCTCGTCTCTCTTGCCCTTTCCGTTCTTTGAATTGTCTGTCTTTGAGTTCCCTTTGCCCGAGGAATTCGTTGATGTAGCCTTAGGATTGGAGCCCTCTGCTGGTGTACTAGCTGAGACTGAAGCCGAACTAGCTGGGGAAGGGTTTGCACTGGATCCCGATCCCGATGATGAACCGGTGGAACCAGCAGCAGGATTACCGTCAGCTGTAACCGTGAACTAGCGCAAACGTTTAAGTCAACAGAATAATACTTTGTAGAGTAGATGCGATACTCACATAGGAGACGTCATCGAGAGATCCGTGTTGCGCTATTGGGACGAGGACAGGTTGATGGTTCGCAGCCGTGTTGATAGACGAGATCTTGTAAACGCCGGCGGGCAAGCCCCCAGCTACAGCAGCTGTCAGTATTCCATTTTGGGCCGCGCTGTTCAGGCCTTTGAAGAACGCAAACTTCTGTGGATTTGTAGGCGTTGTTTGATCAAGTGCGGAGAGCTGCTCAATCACGACGTGCGAGTGGCCCTGGATCTGGCCTTGCCCATTTAGTTGCTGGGGTGCGGCAAAGTAGTTCTGGTCTGCGTTTACGAAGAAACCGGTCGCCATGTTCTGAATTGCCATTTGCACGGTGAAGTTCGTGTTCGCTTTGACGGTGCCCAAGTTCGGAGGGAAGACGAACTTGGCGGAAGGCATATTATCGACGGATGGGATCAAACCCATGGGGGCTGGGTTACACGAGCCACCAGTGATCTGCTGGCCGTTCGTGATGGGCAAACTTGAAGTCAAGCAGAAGTTTATAAAGTTGTTGCTAGACGTCAAGGATGCCACCTGGCCGGGTGTTGGGACGCTTTGACCGTTGTTTTCGAAACCCTTGGCAATGACCTGTGGGTCGAGAGCTGTCGTCGCAAGTCATTTATTTATGATCGGCGAGATATCAGGAGAACTTACTCAAAGATGTTTGCGCGTTGGTGCTGTTATTAGTAGCAGTACCAGCGCCGCCCGTAGAGGTCGCTGTGCTAGAACCCTTCCCGCCCTTGTTGCCCTTTCCAGATGTGCCAGTGGAGCCAGCAATGGCAGCGATGCTCGTGACCGAGGCAGTTTGCGCCACTATAATGATTGTTATTTTTCTCGATCCAAGATAAACTGGTAAGCTGTCCTACCACCCGTGGAGTCTGTCTTGCCATTATTATTATTATTACCTCCCTGGTTGTTGCCGCCGCCGCCTCTACCTCTCTTGTTATTTAATTCCGAATTAGTTTGGTCTATGCAAAAAGGTTTCGGTTGCGATGTTCTCATGAGTACCGATAATCGTACCATTTTTGTCACTGCTTGGTGATCGGATTTCCCTGGTGGCAGGGACCGAGGCAGCACTCTGAAGGGCGACATTTAGTACCAGCGTAGTTTCAACAGAAGGGTAAAGTTATGCACCGAACAGTGAGGTGCGGCTTGCACGATGAAAGACGAAAGAGCGACAGTAACAAGAGCAAGACAGAGTTTACGACAGAACATGGTTGATTTCTATTCGTATTGGACAGAACTTCAGGCTAGAAACCGAAGAAAGGAATGGAATCAAAATGCCCTGCACTTGAAGGATGTCAAGTCAACTTGAGCAGAAAGCGACACCAGTGTCGACGTCGGAGCGCAGTCTTTTGTGGAAGCGCACTAGGCGGCGACCGCAGAGCAATGGATGTCGAACAAGGGAAGAAAGGTGAGGCATCGTATTGTGCAGCTTCCTAGCTTTATATTGTCGTTAAGCTCAAGGCTCTAAGTATATCCACCCGGCGAATCTCTCACCGTAGCCGCATGACCTATGTCATGTGTGGCGTTGTGCATTCGTTGTGCCCTGATTGCCTCTTGGTTACCATAGCTATGCCAACACCAAAGAGCCTAAAGTTCTCCAAGGACAATGRCCGATAAGGTTACGAGACAAACGAACGGGATGCGAACAAGTGTGATTAATGTTCCTGTAAGATCTCATAGTAATATACACCGCTCCTCCTTCCATTCGCACGACCTAATCAAAGCCTTAGTGCGGACTTTTATCCAGTGTGTACTTGTCAACTCTATGGCGCATCAATTGAGAAACTGGTAACTTGGGGCAAATATGCATTTGCCGCAAGGTCAAGAATATGCACATCATCATACGATGTTATCCCATCGTATCCACCGAACAAAAATAGGCGACTGTCAGCCAAAACTGTCGCATGGTATCCGCGGGGATTTGGTGCCTTGCCGTAAACAATCCGTTTTTCATATTGGAGGTTGACTAAATAGTAATAAGAATGCGTGAGTAAGCCGACTGAGAGCCGACCTACCAAGATTGAATAGTAGCACTTCCGATGTATACCTCTCTCCATTATGTCCACCAATGACATACAAGTAGGAACCAACCTGTGTTGATGTATGGGCCAGCAGTTTGTGAGGCTGCTCGACCATCTTCAGTTGCTTCCACTCAAGATCAACTTGCAGCTCGTTAGCATTATCACGCAACGCATACACAACGACGAACTCACCAAGGCTTAGAAGCCATAAATCCGTGAAGTAATTAAAACCGTCACTGCCGCCGGCCACTATCATGAAATTGCTGACTAGATTCGCTGTATGGTATCCTCGGGGAGCCGGGGCTTCTCCCCTAGTCTCTACTTTTTGCCAATAGACTGGTTTTGGGTCTCTCCCATTGTATCCTAAATATGCGGATACATCGAGCGTCCAGAGATCATTCAACGCTTGCATGCCGTTTCCTCCTCCAAATACCCAGATCATTCCTTGGTGTAGCACAGCTGTGTGGGCTCTTCGAGAAACTGGGTGGGGAGCGTCTGGCTCACGCGCTACCAGTGGCCTGTGCCAATATCGGGTGGTGGTGTCGAGGATAAATATAAAGTCATAATAAGTAGGTCCTAGACCTCCACCAATGACGAATAGTTTACGATCAAACAGAGTGGATGTATGCGCCCTGCAAGGAGGCGGTGGGTCGCCTTGTGTCCCTGGGTGTGTCCACTGCATTGTTTCTATTGGAACAGTCGATCGGAGGGGCAGTATCAGCATCACAACACGTCAAATAGGTAAGCAAGAGCGGATGAAAGTTCTCACCTATGTCGAAACAAAATATATCCGTGGACGAATCGTGGTCATCGCATCCCCCCAAGAGCCATGCCGTTGTATCCACCAATGTAACGCTATGCGAGCGCACTGGCCTGCTTAACATGGTGCCATATACAGGTGCTTTGCTCCAATACATAGCGGTGGGTGGCGCGGGTACTGCATCCTTGTCGTGAGGGAGCCGAGGATTGGTACGCCTGGTGACGCTCTCTTGCAATGGCGACGGAATGGCGCTTGAAGGAGGCTGCTGGACGCGTGGGCTGCGAGTTCCGTGCGTGGTGACTGCAGAAAGTGAGGAATTGCTTCCATTTGACACGTTCCTTCGTAAGCTCTGGCCGGCGTTGGATGAACCAGCAGAAGCACCGGGTGCGAGAGAAGACGATGGGTTTGATTCCGTAACCGGCCGATGTAAACTACGCGAGCTAGACTTGCGCGAAGCACCGGAAATACGGTGGGTTGACGGACCTGCGACGTGTGACTGAGAAGCGGAGGGTAGGGTTGCTGGTGCAGCTGACCCGTTCCTAGTTAGAGGGGCGGCAAAGGTGGATGCAGAGCTTGTTGCGGCGTGTGCTGGGTGGGAGTAGGGCGACCTGCTGGAGCTGGGCGGGACTGGGGAATCCTCTGGGACATCGCTGAGGCTGGAGCTGCGGGTGCTGGACATATCGGTGTCCTGATCGTCGGAATTTGCGAGGCCAGCGACCTTGTCAAAGTCGAACGCGATGCTGGGAGAAGAAGAACCAGGCACGCCGAGCCAACGCGAACTCATATCCTATTAATTGTCTGGCAGTGTCGAGTCGCCAAGGATTATCAGCCTCCGTGGGAACTCCTCAATTATTCTGATGGCGTCTCTCCAGAGAGCTTCAGAGTCCATCGAGGCCATTCGTGTCGCCCTCGATGTATCACGCGCAATACACCAGCTCCACGAACCTGTTTACCGCAGTAGGCGAAGTATTTGTCATTTGTAATTGTATTGAGATTACGAGAATTTCAGAACAGCCAGGGTGACTAAAARTTAAAATAAACATGACGACCTCCTGATATTATATCCGCCGATGAGTGCTTATCCGCCCTGGAATCCCGACCTCAGGAGGCCTTGTGTCATTATGAGCTATTCCGTGAATGTACGCGTACGTGCAAGCCAAGAGTCTCATTGGGGACTGGCGTCGTAGCGACGCGTCATGTGTGCGTACCGGAGAGTCGGCCGGGCCGGCCGAGAAAGAGGTGTCCGTGCACTGAATCAACCGGCAGTAAAAATTCCCACCACCAAAAGCGCAGGCAGTGCGTCGGCCCACTGTCACCACTGCCCCAGCCAGCTGTACTGCATATTCGCTTTTCCCGTGCCCCCCTTCAATTCACAACCCATCTCTTCCTCTCACCCCCAGCTCTTCTAAACTTTCGTGAGTCTTCTCCCACTGTTGACCCCTTCTATGTTCCGTGGATCGATAAGAGCGCCGAAGTCGCCTGTTCGTCGAGTCCGACGCTCAGCGCTGCTATATGCGCGCGCGTTTTGTTTGTTTGGCCCGAGACGCGTCGCGTCGATCGTGCCCGTCGGGCACTGTTATTTTACTCTCGGGCGGGCTCCTCGTCGCTGACTGTGTCACCACGGTCGTTTACTTGTGTCTTATGTCTCACGTTGAGTGGTTGGTTGGTTTCTGACCTTTCYTCATCCAGGCTCCCAGAATGCCGAAGGACTCTACCAAGCCAAAGGTGTGTGATTAGCTCAGTTTCTTTGATGCTTGGAGGCTTTGGCCGCCGTTAGTAACGGTTGCCTCGGCTTCTGCGGATCTGGGATGTGTTTGCATGTCAACATTGGGGCATGTCCCAGTTACAACACCTTCCACACATATTGAGAGTTCAATTTTGTGTTCATCCGCATTTCCTTTAATGCGGCGGAGAGGGCGTGCGCCCTATTGGGTGTCGGTTGTACTCTTAAACAACTACAACCGCATATAGCTTAACCGGATTGGATGGTTTGAAATCCGGCTTTTGCCTTCTTGGAGCTCACATGTCCGAACGCTATTGACGACGTGTGTGGCATCTCACCGTGTAGTTCTCGGTATCATATTCGTCGCTGATTCACCTTTTACTCGCATCTCCATAAGTAAATATGTACTTACCCACTCYTTTCAGCGTAAGGCAGCTGAAAAAGCTGAAAAAGCCTCTGCTGCACGTAAGGGGAAGAAGGACCCGAAGGCTCCTAAACGCCCGTTATCCGCATATATGTTCTTCAGTCAAGACTGGCGTGAACGAATCAAGGCAGAGAACCCGGATGCTGGCTTTGGTGAGTTGCGTTTTAAGTTACGACTTAAAGCGGAGGTTGATAATTGTCATACAGGTGAGGTTGGAAAATTGCTYGGAGCCAAGTGGAAGGAATTAGATGACGAGGAGAAGAAGGTCAGTGGTTTGCATGCTTACACTCTTCACCTTTACTAACTATCTGTACAGCCTTATGTTGAGCGAGCTGCACAAGACAAGAACCGAGCAGAACAAGAAAAGGCCGCATATGAGGTGGGCTATCAATGACTCAATCGGGTTATCTTGTTTGTTCTTACTCTGTTCCAGGATAAGGGTACGACCAAGAAAAGAAGCGCCGCGGCTGCCGAAGCAAGCGGTGATGGTGAAGACGAAGATGAAGATGAAGAGTAACATCTATTTATTGGATGATAACATGGCACTATTAACAGTCGAATGCCATTCTGGACTCGCCCGCCCTCTAGTTCTAAAACGTTATATCCTTTTCAACTCGGTCTGCATGATGTGTGTACCAAATTTTCCGTATCCTAGTAGTCGTTATTTCCAGTTGCTCCCTCTCTTTCCTTGAAGACTCCTTTAGTTCGCTGTTACGTATACGTTCATAAGGCTGTCCTATTGTATGAGTCCTGTGTTTGATAGATTTATACAAGATGGTTATGGCTTGTCCCAACTTGTGATGGGTTCAATCGTCGACTTGTCATGGCATTACTCATTACAAGTCTAATAGTCACGAAAAAGCTCATGGCTTTTTGACGATGGTGCTCCCTAAGGTGTTCCCGAGTCCACGAGCACCAGAAGCACATTTTAGAATGTGCCTAACGCCACAATAAAGCTTGCCATTTCCAAATATTTAATTTGCAATTGAGTTCGTGTCTCCATGGATATGATCAAGTTTATCGTTACAAATCTCCGACATTATTCATTTTCTGCGCTCCCCACCGCACTACGGCAGAGGCAACAGCAACAATGAGAAATGACCAATCAAAAAGGGAACCGAAAACTTCGTATGGCGGGATGGTTGAGAACAAGTTTATTGCATCCTTTTCGCTTGGCGATTTGGGGGGCGGAGGAAAAGATGATCTCATTTGAACAACCGTTGATAAGAGATAAATGCCCTGAAAGTGGTAAGCTTAAACAGTCACGACGATGTACCGGATACTTACCATTAACTGAGCAAGAATAAGCAGCATTAGCGACGCCCCCAGATTGCGACTCGTAACCCGAAGTGCCTAAAGCAGAGCTAATAAGGCGTGTTGGGACTTGAAAGGSGACTTACTCGTGTTACGCCTCGCAGTACCAATCTGATGCTTGTCAAGATCATGATACCGACGAAGACGAGACTCAGTTGGCGCGCAATAGGGGTGACGTCTTCTAGTTCAATGCGCTGGCTCGTATATACCCAAGAGAGGACATACACAAGCAGTTCGCTGATAATGTCAGGGTAGGTTGTTGAGGAAGACGCAAGGCGCCTACTCGGCAGGGCGATATTTGCTAGTGACTAGAATAGATGTCGATCACGGGGATTCAAGAGAATGAATCTACTCACGTTGAAGACGCGTACGACACAATAGATTGCGAAGAGATAACCGACCAAGTTGAGTAYTTTCCCTTTCCAGGTCGAGTTGAATTTGGCAGCATCTCTGGATTCACGTAGTGACTCYAGTTTCCGAGCTGTTTCATATTCTAATGCTTCAAATCCCCGTATTTCTTGCTCAACTACATGAGTTGTCAGCGTATATCACTGGAAATGATTTCGGTACAACTAACGCTCAGTGTTAGGGCGGAGTGTTGACCCAACGCGAGAAAACCATGATTTATCAGCCTGAGGGACATGAGAATGATACTGAACAAAAGAAATAGGGAACGAACGGGAGTGTTTCTGTTTCTAGCTGCCGTGGCCCGCCTGTCTTGGAGATCATTGCGTATGGCTGCTAACGAGTATTCAGTGGAAGATATTTGTTGGTCTGTTGGGATTGGTCTGGTGAGAGATCAGGTAATGGATTCGGTGACCCAAAGCGTTACATACTTTGAGGCCGAAAGGAATGGTATGAATCCCCAAGCGTTGCTGATTGCACCGAATCCTGATAAAACACCAAGAACGATAGTTCCCAGGATAATAAGCCGAGACAGTGCGTTAGTCAAGACATCTTGGGATGTCAAGCCAGCGGGCAGCGGAATATGGGCCAGGGTAAACAGGAATACAACGACAGGTATAAAGCTGATTAATATGCGGATGCCGAAGAATCGTCCACGGCCTTGCTCGTGATATTTTGAATTGTCCAACCTCTTATACGCGCGACGACATACCTTCGCTTGACTGTACCCCAACCATCAACAGTAGGCTCATGCATTGCGGTATGAGAACCAGGATGGAAAATRTAAGAAAGGTCAGAGAGTATCGCCAGTTATACAGGCGTGTGCTATATACGAAATGTTTAGGATATGCTTCGAGTGCAATAGTCCACATCATACCTTGGAGAGAAGACATCCAATGCTTGCAAGATGAGTAGCAAATAAACGATGCAACTTTCTGTTATAACTAATGAGAAAATTGCTCTTGATATCGATGAATGTAGAAGCTTCTGGCTCTTAGAACCCCGGCGATGGGAAGAAGTTCCTTCCACAGGGGTAGTAGCGGGAGAAGGGAGTGTGTTAAGCTCAACAGCGGCCTCAACAGAACCGCGGGCATGTCTCGACGTTTGTGTACCGTTTAGCGTGGTTTCAAGAGAAAGGCTAGCGAGGTCCGGATATAGGCTCTTTGAGAGATACTTTCGCCACGCAACAAACAGGACAAGCCTAAATCATCGCTGATAGTTGTCATTCACGGATTCATGTATAAGGAGAATACGAGAGAACCTGAGCACAAGCAGTGCGACGCTCTGCAAGACAAGTACGCTGGACATGCTCACGCTGCGGGCGCCCGCATATGATCAGACTAGAGAAAAGCTGTACCTGTATTACATAACTATTGAAAATTGCATAATTGGTTAAGCCTTTCTGCACTGGCCGCCCATCATGGACGACCCAACCAGCCTCGTCAACGTCAAGTCAGACCCCTCGTCGACCGTTGTGGTCGCAGAATCGGCGACGGCAACAAATCTCACTTTTGCGCAACCGCAGGACGCGGGTGATGGTGCTGCACCAGAGGTATCGTAACGCTTGCCTTCCATTCCATGTTCTGACCCCTATGTAGGTCAATGTATTCGTCGCTGCTCAACGAGGCGATGTGGAGCTCTTACGACAGTTGATTGAGTCAGGTAGCGCCAAGGCAACAGACCGTGATGCGCAAAACATTACGCCATTACATTGGGCGGCCATCAATGCGCATGTAAGCGCATGCAGATATCTCCTGGAACAAGGTGCAGAAGTTGATGCTCTCGGTGGTGACCTGGTGGCAACACCGATCCAATGGGCGGCCCGCAATGGATACCTCTACATCATCCACCTGCTCATCTTGCACAACGCCGATCCCAACATCACCGACGCACAAGGATACAACTCCTTGCATCTCGTCACTCACTCCTCGTCCATAATGGCTTTGTTGTATCTGCTACATCAACCTATCAACGTCGACTCTCGCGACGCTCAGGGGCATACTTCGCTCATGTGGGCTGCCTACCAGGGAGATGCTCTTTCTGTCGATCTGTTGCTTCGTCATGGTGCAAATGTTAACCTAAAAGACGATTCAGGCCTCAGTCCATTACACTGGGCCGTCGTGCGGGGAAATAGGGATTGCATCAGAAGGTTGGTGGAGAAGGGCGCCGATTTATCGGCTAAAGACAGCGAGGGCAGGACCCCTAAAGATATGGCGGTCGAGATGAAAAGTCTCGGCGCCTGGAAGAGAGCCTTAGAGGAGGGCGGTATGAACGAACATGGCATTAAAAGAGGCAAGCCCCTTAGCGATGTATGTATATCGCTTGATCATTCTTCTTGTCGTATTGATGGACATTATTTCAGCGAAATACCAAAGCTGTTATCTTCATCCTCCCCGCGTTATTCTTCTATCTGATTTTTACGACKCTGACGATCTTACCATGGTATACCGGTATTCTACTCGCATTAGCCGAATTCTTTGGAATGCATCATGTAACTTTTAATTTTGTTTTTAATTTGCTATCCTTCTCATCATACTCTACAACAGATTGTCTCCCGCGTGCTGCTGAACAAGCCAGCGTACACTGAGGGTCTGAATCAGACGCCATACTTCGCCGGTATTATTGCCGGAAGTATTGTATGGGTTTTATATGCTTGGATTACGAGGCTCATACCAAGTGAGTGTTGGTCACTAGTTTAAGCCAACGAATTTGACGATGAGGCTCAGATACCCAAGACCACCCTTTTATTCACTTCTTGTTTGCTATCACGGTTGGATTATGCGCCTACAACTTCTTCCGCGCGATTACGCTTGATCCTGGTACATGTCCCAAACCAACGAGCGACGGCGAATTGAAATCCGTGAGTCAGACTTCGCAAAGTTACGCACCCAGTGTAGTGAAATCATGCAGATCATTGAAGACCTCGCTTCTGAGGGAAGATTAAATGGGCAGACGTTCTGCATTCAATGCATGGTAATAACTAACCTTCTCTATGATATATATGTAATTGACGATTTTAAYAGGCTCGAAAACCTCTCCGTTCTAAACATTGTCGAGTGTGCGACAAGTGTATAGCGCGCAGTGATCAGTACGCTTTTTGAGATGCTCTTTCGGCTTTTCTAACTGTTTGCTAGTCATTGTCCATGGGTCTGGAATTGCGGTACGTTTTTCTGTCCTCCCTTCTGTCCTCCCGAACTCAAATCATTTAGTTGGTTCYAATAATCATCGGCAGTTTATCATTTTCGTGACATCGCTTGTCATCGGCATCATGTTCTTCGACTATCTCGTTTATGCGTGTAAGTCGGGCAATGTGAACTCTGAACTTCCACGTTACCTATTCGATGTTTAGATTTCTCATTGATACCTATACCTGCTGATCCATCACAACTATCAACATCTTGTCCATTACCCGCCAATCTGTGCGCTATCACAACCAGGGATTCGTTCCTAGTGTCTGTCGCCTTTTGGAGTACTCTTCAATTATCTTGGACGATCATACTTCTGGCATCTCAGTTATGGCAGATCGCCTGTCAAATGACTACCCTCGAAGTATCTAACCTTGGTCGATACGGATACATGGGTGGTCGCGGTGTCAGTCTCGGCAACCAGATGGGCCACCGCCATCGCCACGCGCACCACGGGAGCACTCTGCCTGGAGTCGACACAGAAGATGCCTCGCTCGTGGGAACCGAGGCCGGGGCTTCGGCTGCTCATCGCCACTCTGGCGCATGCGCAGGATGCAGCAGTGGCTTCTTGATGAACTTACTCGGGTTTGACCGCTTTACCAAGGGCAAGGCTGTGGATGGGCTTACGCGTGCCAGTAAGGCCGGCAACCCGTTCGATCTGGGCATGGTTAGCAATTGCAAAGACTTTTGGTCAGCTGGGAAGGAGCTCGGCGTGGAGTATGAGAAGCTGTATGATGTTCCTGTGGAAGGATTTAGGGAAGCCAAGAAGAAAAGGGACCGTGAGGAAATGGAGGATGGGCCATCGAGCGCGAGAAAACCAAGGAAGGGCCTGTTTATGGGTCTTGGCCTTGGCAGAAGCAGTCGGGCTGGATACGARCCTGTTAGCCAAGTCTAAACGCGGCACGATGAACCCTCCCCGCTTTATGCTCATTTTCTTCATGTACAATTGTATGTTTTTCGCGTTGGAATTACCTCTGGTCAACTATTTAGGCTGGACTAGCGCAGATAATTGATATCTAGGGCATCCCAGCCAAAAACTGTTATAAATACTCATCTTCTGTAAATCATATACTACGCCTTGGCATTATTACATCGATGTAGTTATCTATGTATTTGAGAATGGTTGGCGTAGGCACAAAAGTGATCAAAGATGTTCCTAGGAGAGATCGAGGACTCCAAATCAGTGGAATCATAGTCCATCGCCATGTCCTTACGCCAACCAAGCCGCACCGTCAATTGCCAAGATCAATGCCTTTGATGCCCTTTGGGTAATCCAGTGGTCTGCCCACTGGAAGCTCCTTGAGCTCGATAGTGCCATTAGGCTTCCTAGCTGTCACGCCGCTCCGCACATCGAGTGTTCGCCAAGCAAACCAGCAAAGTCGAGGCATGGCACGGAAACGTGATCGCCACCTGGACAACGTATGCCTTCGTCATGAAAATTAGGTTTCGGTCGGGACTTGGAGGCGTATTGGAAGTGCAGGAGGACGAATGCGCTCTGATTGTACCTTTCATGTGAGTACAATGCGGATGAAAGGAAGGAGAACGGACGATACTGCATGACGTGAGTGGAGAAGGGTGTGTAGCAGAGTTTCTTTAAGTCTAGGGCTGTCACTGGCTGCATCACTGCACGTTCACCTCTGTCATGTGGAGCATTCTCGGTGAGGTACCCAGCGATCTCCTCAGCATTGGCGTCGTCGGAGGAACATCGCGACAGATCCTTACAACTCTATGTCACCATCGTGTTCCACAAGCATCGAACAAAATGCCTCGAGCCGCGGCAGGAAGGTATGTTGGCCATCGGTTATATGATAGGATAGCAGCGAAACTGTGTTCCTCGAACGTTCGTGAAAAKTAAGAGACTGGAGGCTGTAAGCATGTGCAATGCGCGTTAGGACAAAGTGAAATGAGAGTGTCTGACAAGATCCAAAGGGGCTAGGTTTTGTATTGTGACAGGCTGAAACGCAGAATYGCACGAATAGGCTTGCCAGATAAGCTCCGAGGTTAGAGTGTCGCACGAAAAGCTTGTTTTGGCTCGATACAGTCCGAACCTCCCCCATATTGGCGAAACCTTCATTATCTTCGGTCCGTAGAATGAACTTGCGTAGTTCCCTGAATGCAGATACGCCTAAATCAGGCCCAGATTAGCCTTTAGGCATGTGTGAGCAGCTCAAAGAAGGATCTTCACCATGTCTGCGCTTTATTCAAAATTTTGCAATACTTTGAATTCCGGTCCGAAAAATGCCTATGATACTCCATCAGAGGTTGACAACATATGACGCAGCATCAGATCCTACGTATCGCCACACACATCATAGTGTAATCGCGACATTTGACGGGATTCGCAAAGGCAGGATCAGCCTTCACCCTGTCGAATATGTCATAGCCAGCGATTAAGGTTTTTCCTGATCGTCACCAAAATAGATGTCGATTGGCGTACTTAATGCGCTATCGCGGAATGCGTTGGGTTATTCTGCAAGCGCCCCAGACCCATGGGACACGCCGGGACACCGGCTCATGGCAGGATTGGATCTGCGAAAGATAATTCAATAGCACTGACCGTGACTGACCAAATGGCAAGATCGGCGCCTGTGTCGAAAGTGCCGCTGAACTTTTTTTTTGTTCGGTCTGGCAGACCGATGAGATCACTGACCTTTGAATAGTAGCCGCTGCCGTCACCACGTCAGGCGACCCACCGAATAGATCAAAGTGGCCCTCGTGGACAAGCGAGTGAGGGACCGGACTGCGGCAAGGACAGTCGACATAAGCTCACCACGGCGTCTGGGATGGGCGCTCGCTGTGCCCATCGTGCAGACTCGCTGATCTCCGCAGTCTAGTAGTGCAGGCTTGAGCAGGCTGCTACCGAGACACATGACGAGCAGATTTGATTCTCCACTGCACCAGGCAGCCGGGCTTCGCATGCCCTGGCGGCGCCCCAAGTCGCCGCTCTGCACCCATCCCTGCTGAGCAAGCGCGGTTTTCCTCGGTCAAACTACCTCTGAAGGACAATCGAGCGTGACAGCCCTGCAATTGACCAGGCATCATCACATCAAGTCGTGTTCGTCGCTTGAAGCTCCGATCACCAAATGTGTGCACTTGCAACTTATTAAAGGAGCCCCAACTTGTGACGGTATTCCTGCAAGCTGCCATGACAGATTTCAAGCCTCACTTGTCATATATTACCGTCGGTCCTTTCTACCATAGACATACTGCAACTGTTATTTGGCTCCATGTTCGTCGCCGTGTCAATCGTGGACATAATCGATACTGAGCATGTATACCAGGGCTTGGGAGATACTGGCCAAGGCATGCGCGTGGCGGCCAACAAGTTGAGCCTCCATCCATTATTGGGACACGTCAAGATAATCCTACCATCTGCGTGAGTACATCTTTCGCTGAGTCGCATCCTTCTAAGATTGGCCTGCAAGCCCGCCGATACCCGTAACCGGCAACGGGCGCAAAATCATGTCTGCCTGGTAAGTTCGCTTCTCCCTGGCCGCCGAATGCGCTTACCGCCATAGGTTTGACTGTCTATCGTTTGACATAGAGAACCGGCGGGAGGATGAGGAAGGACTGATGAGGGCGGTTGGCTGGGTAAACGAGATAATTCAACTGGAGAGAAAGGCGGGAATACCGCCCAGCCGGATAATCGTTGGAGGATTGAGTCAAGGTGGCGCCCTCGCTGTATTGACAGGTCTGACTACAACGGAATCTCTGGCGGGCGTCTTCTCACTCAGTTCTTACGTACCTCTGAGAAGAAAGACTCGGGAGGTACGTGTGTGCTATCTTGCACTGTGACTGAATATAGACGAGAGGTATAGATAGCAACAAAAATCGGGGCCCGCGTTCCTCTGTTCTGGGCACATGGGAAATCTGACCAGCAGGTCCAACACGATTTTGCCTTGGCTTCGGCTAAGCAGCTCGCGTCGGACCTTGGCGTGCGGATTCAACTAAAAGAGAAAGCACAAACGCGGGACGACTTGGAGAGAAACGGGGTCGATGGGCTACGGTTCCACACGTATCCATCACTGGGGCATTGGATCGCCCCGGATGAATTGGACGATTTGGTGGTATGGTTGGCTCATTTGTTGCCAGACACAAAACAGTAGACACRGTGGCGGTGCCAGTGTCGCGGATCATGCATCATGTGACTTATATTTCGGATTTCGGACTTTGGACTTTGGTTAGCTAGCACTAGCATGTATTCCTCCCAGGACGAAGACTTGGCTAGGTTCGGTTGTTTGCTTGATGCGACTCGAATAACTCATCCCTTTCAAGAGCGATTGCCCTAAGTCTTCAAGACGCCTCTCCAAGCATGCCCGAAGTTGTGGATTTGATTAGCGATAATGACTCGGAATCCAACCACGAATTTCGTACTCCTCATAATCCCATTGTCCAGCAATCGGACAATCCTGTCATCTCCACCTTCTTATCTGAGCGTGTCCAGCTAGAGAAAGAGCGCCGCGAACGCCAGAAAAGACTTCGCAGTCAGTCTGGGCTACATGACAGTGAAGGAGAGTCTGAGGAGCGACCCCCCAAGAGGCATCACCTTTCTTCCTCAGTAGGGACGCGTACTGATCGTCTTCCCCGTTCCCGCTCTTCCACCGCCGCGTCCTCCGATAGCGCTCGACAGCCGCCTGCGGCGCCCGCGCCACGCGCTGACGAGGAAGAGCTATTCTTAGACGGAGAGCTTCGTCAGACCGCAGCTCAACACGGCGAACCAAGAAGAGACGGCCGCCCGACCTTTCGGTTGACGCAAATTTTGGGAAAGGTGTGTATCGGTCTTGACTTGCATAGTCGCAGTTCTGATTACATTATCATCAGAGATCCGAACTTGCCTTTGCCATTTTATCGTCCTACTCATTAGACTTTCCATGGATATACCAATTCTTTGACCCGACAGTCCCTGTTATCATGGTYGCGCAACCTGACGAAACAGGCGAAGCTACTCTCAAATATGTCTTCCCTAATTGGATAAGAGCAACTGCTAGATTGCCCGCGGGCCGTGGCTGTATGCATATGAAGGTATGACATAGACCATCACTCGCGGTCCAGCCTCTAGATACACATCGCGCTGTCTTCTAGTTCATGCTTGTGAGCCCGCAAATTTTGTCCTCTTCTCATAAAGTGAATTAACTACTCTTCGAAGCTATTTTACAGGAGCGGAAGGCTCCGCGTCGTTGTCTCGACCGCAAATCTCATAGCCTATGATTGGCGAGACATGGAGAACGTACGTCCAGAGGATTTTTGACGCGGATCTGTCATGATCAAATTCTGCACGCAGACGGTCTGGCTACAGGACGTGCTGCTGCGCCCTTCGCCGATTTCACACGATCCCAGAGTAACCGAAGATTTCCCTGCAGTTCTTCAACGCGTGCTGCACTCGGTGAACGTGCGACCGGCGCTAGTGACAATGCTAAAGGACAGCGTCAGCTCTAGCCCTATTTCCACGCCACAGTTCAGGAGCTCAATTATCGTCTGTATAGAATTTGAATCTCCCGATTGAGTCTATCGATGACCTGCGTACGCGATGGGACTGGTCCAAAGTTAAGGTTCATCTTGTTCCGTCGATTGCAGGAAAGCACGAGGGCTGGCAAAATGTCATCAAGTTCGAAGAGCTTCTTTTATTTCTCGTTATGTTCTTTATTTAGTAATGGCTTTTTGTAGGACCGGACACCCACGATTAATGAAGGCCGTCAGAAATATGGGTCTACGTACTGGAAAAGGCCGTACTATAGGGCTGGAATGTCAGGTACGCTTTGTTTCCGATCCAGCTTGTTCAACAAAGTCTGTCTCACACATAACGGCATAGGGATCAAGCCTCGGATATTACACCACCCAGTGGATGAACGAATTTCACTGGTCAGCGAGGGGGGAATCCGCCGAGGAGTGGCTTGATCAGCCGAAAAGGCGACGTGAGAAGCAGCCGTACCCGCCTATTAAGGTCGTATTCCCTACCAAGAAATTGGTTCAAGAGAGCGCTCTAGGCGAGATGGTAAGCCGATGGATCTCATCTCGGAATATATCCATAAATCCATCATTCAGGGCGGTGGCACCATATTCTGCAAAAGACGGCAATGGGCCGCCAAAAAATTTCCTAGAGACAAGTTTTACGAATCGAAGAGTAAAGCAGGCCCAGTCCTTATGCACTCAAAAGTAATATTTTAGTCTTCGCCTCTCCGCGGTGTATTGAATGCCGCCGCTCCTAGCTGATCATCGCCCTTTTGCGGGAGAACGCTACCGTGGTAGCGGAAGAATCTGAAACGGAGGACGACGAAATCCAAGTCGTCGAGTCCGCCATCGGTTGGGCATATGTGGGTTCGCACAACTTTACCGGCTCTGCCTGGGGCACGTTATCGGGGTCTGCGTTCAACCCAGTTCTCAATGTGGGCTCGTCCTTTATCAAACCGTGTAGTCGAAACACTAAATTTTGGCGTGGCGCCTTGGCAGATATCAAATTACGAGATTGGCGTTGTTTTCCCCCTTAAAGACGTGCAGCATGTTGATCGAGTAGCGTGTTGGGAAAGGCCTCCCAGGAAGTATGCATCCGGAGACGAACCTTGGGTCAGTGCCCAGCTATTATGCTCCATGGTAGATCCCTCGGTAACCTGTCTTGTTAGATCCAAGAAGAGTCGGTCTATCATCAACCCGCCGAAGAGCTATAGGACTTTTGATGTTGCGTTTCCAGACGGTCACACCGCATGAAACATCTTTCAATTACATCTACTGCGGTAAACTTAGACCTTACCGTTCACGATGTATTACGTTTGTCACCTCTTGTTTAGCCATAATCCCGCCAACATACGAATCCAAGCACGTTCCAAGCTCAATACAGACATGTTATTCCATCGAGATTATAAAAATGCAATACACTACTATCCAAGAATAATATATATAGGATTRATCTACGGTGATAGTGGGTCCGTCCATCGAGATTATAGTACTCGACCGGACAATTCATCTAAAAGCGGTTTGTAAGCCTCTTCAACAGCTTTACGTCGTATATTTCCCTTTGTGGCGGTTCTAGGTAGCGTTCTAGGTGGGACGACGACAATCATGTCCGCCGAAGTGATCCGTTCATGGATGTAGCGCCTCGAATGGAAGTGGCGGGTTTTGCGCATGATGGCTCTTTTAAGCTCGCAGTGGTCCATCTGGACATCCAGCGGTTCGATGAACATCGCAGGAGACGGGCGCCCAGTGCCCACAACTACGCAGTCAGATACGATGTCACCGCACGTCGCTCTGACATTGTCCTCGATTGCCCTGCAAATCGGAGTCGATCAGTAAAGGTGAAAGAGTAATCAATGGTCGCGTAGCATACTTCGTATCGCAACGGAGGCCGGTTTCTGTTTTGATCCAGTCGTCGCCGCGCCCTCTAAAAGTGTACAGACCTGGTGCGACCTCGCTGAATAGATCACCGGTGTGGAAGTCACCATCTGGGTGTCTGAGCGACCTGTCTGGGCAGTCTGGCGAGTCTGCCGCGATTACGAGTTCCAGTAATTGAGTGGTTGAGTGATGAGAAGAGGGACCTTGCCGGATGGGCACGAAACGATAGATAAATCCATCGAGCTGTGCAAGAAGGTTGGCATTGCGCCCAGAACCGGGGTCCGATGACAACATAGCTGCGCATTCTGTACTCCCGAAGAGATTCTAGTCAGAGATGTTAGCCATTACTCTGGTGAGGCAATAATATAGGCATACCCTGAGTTTTATCCCGTTCTTACGAGCCCAGTTCTCTTCTTCGTATGGCAATGCTAGGCCAGAGTACAGGACTTCGTCTAAATTCTTTAACAGCGTCAGGAGCTTCGGATCCAGGCGAGCGCGCCTGAAATGGCTCTGGAGGAATGTAGGAAACTGATTAAGTCGATTTACCCCGCAATCCCGAATCATCGAAACCAGTTCGTTAGCATCAAAAGACAGCTTAGTAGGCTGAACGACGCATGACCCAAATTGGATGCTACCGATAAGCACTAAGGGAGAGATCTCGACTTTGATCAAACACATAGGAGGCTCTGCAACTTACTGAATGACTGGGCAATGTGGCACATACTTCCCCTGGAACGTCCAAAATTCACACACCAGACAGACTGGGCAGAGAACGAAGACGTACATCCACACGATTACATCTTGGCGATCCTGAGACGATGGCCTACACACTTGGTGCGACTTCGTGATGATGCTATTGATCCAGCGGTGGCTGCAAGGAACGAGTTTGGGACACCCAGAGGTCGAACCGCTGGTGTGGAAAATGAAGGCAGCGTCATCAGGGCGAGAGTCATCCAATGCTGGTAATTCCATGTTTCTGAGAGATATGCCCTCGTGCGCAATTGTGGGATAATGTGGCACAGGACAGTCACTTAGGACAGCTCTAAAATCATCGTCGTAAACGAGTGCCCGTGCCTGGGCTTTTTGGAGCAGCTCGTAAACGACTGTGGGGTTAGGTAGCCGCAGGCTAATTAATTGAGGGATAAAGCCGGCCCTTGAGATTCCGTATATGTGGAGTACGTCCATGTATGAAAACCCCCAGAGCCTATACATAGGTTATTTCTAGGAAAAGATGACATGAGTGCGCGCTTACCATAGGCATACGACGGATTTCGGAGGAACACCGTCGCGAAAGAGAACTGAGGACCAGTATTTTGCGGTCATGTCAACATCTCGTCGAAATTGCTCGTAGGTGATTGTTTTCCAGCATTGTACTTGACCGGATCCAGATTGCAATTGGGGAGTTTTGAAAGCGGCTGCAGACCCAGCCTGTTGCGCAATGGAATAAAGGAACGCGAGGTGAGGGGGAAGCATGGTAAGCGAAGGGTCAAGTAAATGAATGCAGACGACCGGCTGAACACATTATGAATTTATACAGCATTGATAAAGGTACATCTTGAAAATGATTTATTTGCTATCCCGGACGGTGTTAGATTGTGAGTGTACCTATGCCCTATTATTGACTGGCTTAACGCGTTCTCATCCAAAAATACCAAACTGGGACAGGCATACGCCCATCAGCGATGACGGAGAGGTTGTGGGTCGTTGGGTCCTGTGTATAAACTTGTGTTGCGCGTCAGGAGGACAGAGAGACGGTACCGCATTACACAGGAGAGTCATACGGAAGACTAATTCTGGAGGGACATCAGCATATCCGAGGTGATAATCAGTGTCGCCGTTTGTCGCCCGAATCTCGGCGTCGATGGGAATCAACGGGTGTTGATGTACAAAGGCACACAAAAAAGAATTGCAGTCGTGGACGCCCAATTAATTGATGATCGAACACGCATGCCCATAGCTTTCATCCTAATTATGGATTTTGCCGTGCGCTAGAAGGAATACGTGGATGATGGACACTTGACAGTGAGCATAGCAAACGGTTCGCAACCTACGTTCGCCGATATTGACGCCTGTTGATATAAAGTGTTGKAAGTAGATCCGGATCCTCGAAGCCTTCATGTAGAAAGCAGGCCTCTATTTGTCGAGTTCCGCGCAGGAATGTTTTGACAAAAGGTTYATCGGAGCCTCGGCACCGAGAGTCCATGAAAGACACCGCGTTATCCTGTACGCCGTAAGTGATAGTGAGTGGCTCCGTAAGTAGTCGGCCGAGACACCTTGAAGCTTCTGGCTTTACGAGACGACATTAACTTTAGCTGCAAATATAAGCAGGACTTTTGGAAAACGCACTGCTTTTAGGGTTTCCGAATAATAAAGAAGTATGTCCACCTTTTCGAGGAGTGACGAACGCAGTTCTACAAGGTAAAACGTGTATCAAGCACAACAGGAGATGCACAATTTAATGAATTCACTGGCAAAGAAGCCGATTCATAATACAACCTTGAGTTATTGTGTGGGTCGGAATCGGAAGTGGGATCGGCAGACAAACTTTCCGACGAATCAGTTCACACGCGGATCGAGTAAGCCACCGACCGCAATGAGCGCTGTGGCACTGACTATCCATTCGCTCAGGTCCGCGGTTACTACAATGCATCTACGATTAAGAATGAATCATTACAGCGCTGTTTACCACCAGCCATATGCACCGCTGTTGGGTTTAGTGACCGATGTCAGCCACCGGATAATTGCAGCAAGTCGAGATCCTGCTAGTCAGCCGCCTTGCTGCCGGTCGTCCCGCTGAACAATTTCGACGTTGTCCTTTTTGCCTGTGCTCCAGACCCTTCTTGCTCGAAGTTTTGCTGGACATGGAAGACAAGTGTAGTGGCGCGGAGAGCGGCCCAAGCGTCTACCGAAAACGATATGCGGGATCAGATGATGGCCTCATGTTCATGCTTGCACCTGGCGGTCAACCCGCTGTCGTTTCCATGCAAACACCAGACGAACCTCAAGCTTTTACCTCACCACAGATTTCTGGAGCGCAAGAAACGCCTGGTGCCATCATAGTGTCCCTGTCTCCCCCAGCGCTGTCGAATGATGCTAGCGCCACAGTCACGCAGCCTTCTGGTGCGTATACGGACACAATAGCTCAATTACCGCCTACCACGTTATTATCTGAAGAGCCTGCACCAAGTACCGGCCTCACAGACCAGTCTACGGCGAGCAGTATTCTACCTGAGGCGCCAACAATGCTAGCTGGCTTTTCCACAGACGGAGCTTTCGCGTCATCCTCATCCGAAGCAATTATGACTTCGTCGCTCCAACCGTATCTTCCCACAACTGTATCTTCTGAAGCGGTTAACGTGAAACCTCCAGTAGTATATGCGGCTATCGTTCTAGGCACAATTGCGGGTGTAGCTTGTATTACAGCTCTTTTTGCGTGGTGGGTTCGAATTCGTTCACATGCCAAACGTCGCCGTCTATATGGCGACACGGATGTACCCTGGGCGCCATCAGAAAAAGGTGACAGTGGCTTGGAAGAAGCTAGAGACATGACGCAAACTCGCTCTAACCTGGAGTCTATTGGACTGGGCGGCCGAGAAGATCTTGCACAGGTTGAAGCATGGGAACCGAGGGGAGATCGCGACGTAGGCGAACCCAGAAGATCAGAGAGTTACGCTCAAAGCTCTGGACCTTTCTTGCACCTCGCGCACGAGCCATACTCTGGCCGCATGGCTCCTGCTATTCCTGGCCAACACGACAGTATCTTGTCATTTATCCAACCGTGTCAAAATGGTCCATATCCAAGAGCGCGGCCCTTGCCCTTGCCATATCTTCAAAGCATAGACTCTAGCTACAGCGGAAGCGTAGATGACCATTCCGCTGCATCCTCTCTGGGATCTCTGCATGTCGCTAACCTTTTGCCTGGGGACAGGTCCGCAGCGACGAGCCGTGCAACTACCGCACTCGGAATGAACAASCATACGTACTCCTCAGGGACAGATGACCTTGATGATCTCTTGAAGGCAGAAAGCGAAACACCAAGAAGCACGTTGGACAAAAGCAGTTATTCCGCCCGCAGTTGGGAGAGGAGCATCCCGAAAGAAACAAGAACGTCTGAACCCCCGAACATTACCCCTGAACCAGAAGGATGGGCCTCTTCTTTGAAATCGATATTTACTGCGATGGCTTCCAATTTATCTATCCGAKGCGAAAGCATAGGGAACAGAGAGGATATATTAACTCCGATACCAAGCAGACGATCGATTCGGGTGGGCGATTTGGCAGGTGATGTTTCCCCAGACGGTCATAGGGCGGTGTATTCCGAGTCAATCACAGAACTCAACCTGTGCTCCGCAGTCGGCGCTGATAGAAGTCGCGAATCCAAGGAGGTCCACGAGCAACTGACAGGCAGAAAAAACACGAAATCAGGCCAGCTCAGACGTGACCTGTTATCGCGAAGTACAAAGTGGCGCGAACGGCGTCCGTCGCAGGATACACCTTCGCGCGCCAGCAGCGTATATTCCAATGCGTCGGCAGCATTTGGGGCAGATTATCAATTCTACAATGCGCCATCATCAACGACCCCGTCGCGGAATGGGAGCCTAGGCCGCATACATGGAAGGCAAGGATCTAAGAGTGAGGAAAATCTTCATATATCGAGACCTCCCGTCATAAGCCGAGCGTCGTCGACGGGGTGCTCTGTAGCATCGTATCAGTTACCGGATAAGGAGGATGCGGCACAAATGGCACTAGTGGACCGGCGCCGACGCGCTAGAAGGCACGAGGATTGGGCGGAGCAAGAAGTGAGCGCTGGAGGATAATCTATTGCCATTGGATGTAATAGGCGCATTCATTGTTATTCAGGGTCTCAATTGCACAACTTGACCAAGCTAGTTAGTTCAATAGCCCTACAATACGCCACTCGCGCGCATGCACTGGATTATAAGTATGCGACATCTTCTCGAGTCTAGTAGCTGCGATCCGTCTCCTGCCTTCCTATCCGATTTTTATCGCATCGAGGAATGCATTCGGGAGCCAAGAAATACTACGCCCAGGTCACCGCCCTCGAGAAAGCGTCCGCAATAGGACACGCCTTGTTGACACGCAAGCGATCTCTCTCTGCAGTATCGCCTTGATCTTATACTGTTTTCAGCTGGCGTTATTCTTTGGAGCATATTCACCTGGTTCTTCCATGAGCAGACRCGGGCAAAACACCTACTTCGTCTCATCAACGACGCATCCCTATCTCATATCACCAAGCTCGAAGTATCAAAGCTCCAATACCTGTTGGGCACCACAGACCAAGTGTATCGAACATGGGCGAAAAACAATGGCACTCTTGTGGCCGAAGAGGAAATCGGCCAGAACGCCAAACTGTACTGGTTGGGACGAAAGCAGTCAAAGAGGGTGATCCTATATCTCCACGGTATGCTCACGTTGGATGCACAGGGGTGAATTTTTTGTTCACGCAATATATCCAGGTGGTGCTTTCTTAATACCCATGTTGCCCCATAGCCTCTCCTTTTGGAAGTATATACAGGAAGAGTTAGGCCGGAGAGGGAAGGATACGGCGATCGCCATCCTACAGTATAGTGAGCTCTCCTCCAATCCCGTGCCTTGATGCCTAGCGTCTGATGGCGACCCTATCAAGCCCTCTTACCCGATGCCACCTTCCCGGTGCAACTCAAACAAGCAGCACGAGCACTGCAGCATTTGCTCGATATGGGCGTTAGGCCCGAGAATATCCAGCTAGGTGGGGATTCAGCAGGTGGTAACCTCATCCTCCAGCTTGTTTCGCACATTCTGCACCCCTTGGATGGTGTCCCTGCCGTCAAACTTTCCGCCCCTCTGCGAGGCGCTTGCCTGATTTCACCGTGGGTCTTGCTGGACGAGTTCCACAAATATCCATCCACCAAGAATGAACACGATGTCATCAAGGGAAGAGTAGGCTCCTATTGGGGAAAAGTAGTACTGGAGGGAATCCTGGAGAAACATACCCCGTATATCCAAGCGTTGAAAGCGCCAGATACATGGTTCCAAGGCATTCACGAGATCATCGAACGCCTCCTCATTACCACTGGTGACATCGAGCTGTTGCGCGATATGATCATAGAATTTAAGCCGATCATAGAAGCGCATCATCCAAATGTCAGGTTCATCATGCAGGAGAATGGTGTTCACGACGGGCCGTTCTTTGATTTTGTAGGGATGTGCCCRGACTTTAGTAAAACCACTCGGGCTATTCTAGAATGGTACGCTTCAGGATATGATCAATAGTCGAGACAAGAGGAAGATTTATGCCCATAGACTCGCAGTAATTGATAGTGTTATTTTCACTTAACTATGCATTCTCCGTCGGACAGTTAGCTGCACAAGAGCCATATGAACAAAAGTCATTGGGTTAAAGCGCTCGTAGGTTACAAAGTATAGATGGTAGAGGAATCAATGTTTATCGATGATCCTCGTACACGATCAACTGAAGACGGCGTAAATTTATGTAGTTTATTATACAATGTGACAAAACTCACATTCCGGGGATGGTGGGCCAGATCTCATTGAAGTCGTATGTCTCTTCTGTGGGAGGGTTTAGCTTCGCTAACCTACCCAGCCTTTCGTCTAAAGGAAGCGTTGAGCGGATTCTTCCCACGAATTTCRAAAATCACTCACAGACAGGGTCATCATCCACAGGAGTAAAGTGGCTCAACTGCCAGGTCGTACCAGCTGCTGCTTCATCCTTCCGTCGTTGACGCTGCTCATTCTGATGAAAAGGGCTTTATTGATAAGYCTAACGCGGAAAAAGTTAACGCACCTCAATCCGGGCCTTCTCTCGACCAGCAAGTTCGAAGTTGCCTTCTCTTATACCTTTCGCGACCAAGTGCCACAATTTACGAGTTTCAAATTCGCCCATTTCACCATTTCCATCTCCGCCTACGGCAGTCACTTCTTCCTTTGGAGAATCGACGTCATGAAAATCACTCGTTGGCCACTTCCGACCACCTTTGGTAAACTTGCTAGTTTGATGCCAAGTTCCTTCGATTATATGTTCTAAGTTGGGATTACCGCCACTCCCAGGCGCTGGGCAGACGTGCGCTTTGAACGAGTGAGATTTCCCGGAAAAGTAGCCTTTTCCTTTATATTCTATAGTGGATATGAAGCCACCACCAATAATGTAGGATGTATCGGTGAGCTCTATGTAGGGTGAACCGTACCTGAGTGGCTGGTAAGGACGTATTCCATATGACTAACAGGTACCGCTTACCATAGGCCATCTATGCGTAGCTTGGGTAACGTGATCAGGTACACCTCCGGTTCTTCATTAGGCGTCTTAACAGTTAGTACAGCATGTCCGATCTGCTTCACATAAAGGGATCCGCCTGGAAAGATTAACGAATGACAAAAGGAAGTCTGATAGAAGCGCATACTGCTGAAACTGGTCTTCTGTGCATTGTGTCCCTTCAGTCTAAGGCCTTTGCTCTTGTTTTCGATGACATATGCGGTGATCGGGGGATGGTGCGAAACTTGCTCCACAAGAAGGTCCGTACGTCCGCGTCCATTCTTGTCTGGCCAGTGCCCATAGAATAACCTGTGTCGATACCGTCAACATTCGCTGGAACATACGCTTGTGTAGAAATTAGAAGGACGGGGCACAGAGCCAGTGTTCCGTGAAAGAGAATGAATAGGACATACTCTCCAAGTACCGGATTGAAGGGTCTTGAACAATAGTCAGTGTATGTCACATGCGGAGACCCGGGGAGCACGAACTTCTTTTCAGAACCCATACTTTCGTTCCTAGAGGTGTACTGGCCTTTGAGCGTGCTCTACAGCGCATCGTGCAACCTTCAACATCGAAGTTGGCTTTCACCATAGATTTGAGACGTACTATGAACCATCTAAGAACTGTAAGTGCCCTCTCCTCCCCGGGCTTTGCTGAGGCAATAGCAGCGAACAACTCGGGGTATTCACACCAGTAGGCTAATCCGCACAGTCAATCCGTGCTGCGCAGATGGGTAACCAAGCGTACCAGGGTATTCGGTGAGGGACACAGGCGATAAGATGAACGGCGGTGCGGTCAGTGATGACAGGTCGCCTGAAAACGAGGCGATGCTTAGAGCAACATTTGCCTCAGTAAGGGTCGGATATGACATGTGCRAGGACCAACGATTTCAGGAATGATGTCCAACCACTCCTCTGAGCAGCGGGTACAGCCTAGAGTTATGATGAGTTAGATGAGAAGGAGTAGGAATAACTGCTGTCTGACGTCTCCAGCAACTTCGGACATGTTCAGAATGACGGGRGATGTCGAGGTCGGTGGTAGTCAGAAAGAGAGAATGGATTATGGCAGGCTCGCAGTTGCCAGTGGCTCTGCGCTCGTGTATGACGTAATACCAAGCCGCTCCGTTGGGATTGGGTAGGAGTCTGGTTACAATCGTTACTACTGTGTTGTAGAACGTATTATTTAAGCCTACGCCGAAAGACAGCTCAGGTTACTAGCCTGAGAGAGAAAGTAAAGGAAAACCAGAAGAGGTAGCAAAAATCAGGTAGGACGGAACAGTTCTTCTTCTGGTATCGTAACAACGTACTGAGTAGTCTTCTTATACCAATGGTCCACTTTCCTACCGTCGATCTTCTGCTTTTCGAAAGCCACCTCCGAATCCGGGACAACAAAAAGGATAATCATATTTCTCTTGATTCCTGGTCGAAGACAGTTCAGGCCAGGCTCTCGAAGCTTGGGTGCCTTTTGAACCTTCTCCAAACCTTTAATCTTTATAGTATGGTCGGCGGCAGTAGTCACTTGCAAAGCAATAAGAGGTGAGAAGTCGGATTGAGAAAGTTTGGGTTGGTACAGGAAAGAATCAAAGGATGGAAAGACGGGACATTGTGGCTGGAGGTACCATGATGTATCACTCTCGACGGACAATCGTAAGCGGTGTCTCAGGTCATCGAATACGACGTAATCGTCTTTGTTGACATTGAAGTCAATTTCAAGAGTGGGGCGGTTATCGAGGGACTTGAGAGTAAAGGTCTGGAAACGATTTTTCAGGAATCGGTGAAAATATGTTTCAAACATCTTTCCGCAGAGTTGAGAACAATCGGTGTGCCCTCGAATAGCACGGTAGAACTTGTATGCATCGTCCATGTTTCGTTGGTGCATRTTCTCTATTATTGCCTTAAAAGCCCAGTCAGAAACCGGCCCTATGAGATGGCCATTCCAGAACCGATTCTCAAATGATGGGCGTATTTGGAATGCGCGATGGATCGCGTCACCCCGCTGCAAGTTGGAGGTAACATCAGACAARTCGCTATCCTTAATCGCTTTCGTGATCGCATCTTCGGCGTCGCGAAGAAGAGTAGGAGATACTGCCGCTTGGAAACACGTACGAGGTATGTTCCCACAAATATAGGAAGCTTTCTGGAGTCGCTTCAGAGTGATGTCGGTGTTTTGCAAGAATAACCTATAAACTGTGAGCGGGCAAATCTATCAAGTGGAATACACGAACGAGGCGACAACAAATTCTTCTCGCGACCATAAACGTCGCATGCAAATCCTGAACTCTATGAGTAAGCCACTTTCTGTCGTCCCTCTTTCTTGGCGAAGAGGTTAGCAGTATGCGAAGATTGCGAACTTCAAAGAGATCTTCGCTAGGCTCACAGGGTTTAGCGTCTGCATCGACAAGTGCAAGAATGTCGGTGACGCCTTCTGATACTGCCAGTCCGTCCACTAGCGGGCACACAGCATCATCAATAATGAAGGCCTTGCCATCTATATCCTGAAACACGATTTTCTGGCGGCGGATGATGCAAAGAATAAGGATGGAATACAACAGGCATTTTTTCCCTAGTCTGTTGGTTGGAAGTAATAATCAAATACCAATAACAGTGCTCACCGATACCCGGCTGACCTGTGAATACGGCACGGCACTTCCTCGAATGCCATTTGTCCTCTTGTTAAAGATGTCTATCATACTATCCCACTCGTTTCGGAAGAGCATCAACTGTGGCACGAGAAGATCCTCCTCCAACTCGAGGCCAGGCAGGTCCAAATACCGAATGGTACAGGGGAAAATCGCCTTGGTTTCGTTTGAAAGATCAGCCATATGAGGGTCGGGATCAATGTCCATGGCATCATCAGCTACAGCATCAGCCTCGTCATCAGCCTCGTCGTCGTTGTCGTTGTCGTCGTTGTCGTTGTCGTCGTCGTTATTGACCACAACATCAGATGGAATTTGAGAGGCATCGAAAACCAGTCGGGGGATTAGGCCGTCAACAGCATCTGGTTTGAGAGGAGGAGTAGGAATGCAGAATTCGTGGCAAGAACATTCTCCGCCACATAAGATTCAGACATGCGTCCGGGRTTCAGTTCGTCCCGCGTACGCTGAAGCTCAATGAAGTCGTGTTTGGTCAGGTTTACGATTCGGAAAATTTGGTTGAATGAATCTGTCCTAGTTCGTAGCTTGTGGTGAAGTTCAACCAGCCAACGTGGTGGCGCCAAGTTCTGTGAGATATTTGAATCCTGGGGCGAGGATGGTGTGAAGGTTGCTAATAGGGTCATAAATGAGTCATGGTGGTGAAGGCATGGCAAATGACGATTGATAGCGAAGGACTTGGGAGATGAGGGCGATTAGGGATGGTCAAAAAACAGTTAGTATGGGCTTACTTTGGGGCGGACTGGATAACTTTTGCGATATGTCAGCTATAGCGTGATTAGTACTGAGGTTTAAGGCCACATCAGAAGAGGACCAACTAGGGTCATCGGCTCATCGCGTTTTCTTTTCAAAGCTGATGTTGAAACAAGAATCAGCATGGCGGGCAGATTTTTCTCAGTAACGCTCAACCATGGAGATCTACTCCCACTCACCAGCGGCCGGTACCTTTATAATTATGTGGATGTAGTTTCTGGGAGGTTCCGTTGGAAAGATACTGAAGACGGTTTCCGAGGGGTCTAATTCATCTGCAAGTTTTGAGAGATCATAGGAGCCCAATACGTCCAACGAGAGCCTTGCGTGGTTTGGTGGSGATGAGGTCCTTCGGCTGAGAAAAGCAATGTCATTTCACATAGTGGCTCGTCGATGGCGCTCACCTTCCACAATTCTAGATCGTGAGGAATGATCAATATCCTTTACTACTAGTACCCAATGCTCGCCTGCGTTGTGCGGATTCCTTCAAGTCGCCAACCAAATCGTCGCACACTAGAAAGACGATATCTTCGCCTTCTATGAGACAGTTAAGCTTAAGCCGGATGGTACTGGTAGACATGGTGGTAGCGTGGCCATCGGTCTAGCTGGCTAGACTCGGCTCCCGCCCAGGCTCTTATCTCACCAGATCTCATCTCTGTACTGAAAGGATCGACGGTGCAGTTCTCTCACATCCAAATCACGGTGACTTAGTAGAAACATGTCCTTCTGCCGACGTCCTCCAAGCGGGCCTACCTCAGGCTCCCYTTTCGACGATAACTGCAACCTCACCCGTTCCATGATAGTTACCTAAATATGACGGTAACTCTCAATTAAACTCAGGTTCCTGTTCTGATATTCGTTAGCTTTCAACTATTCCGGCAACGCTCTCACCCATCGCTCGCTCTTGATCATTCCAGCAACGCCATACCCACCATCGCTATTCGCACGATCACTATCACTCGCATGCACACTCGCCCTCAATGATCCAACGCACACATTCGTACTATAGTAACAACCATTGTGACTTAGCAGAAATGCACCTTTTGCAAGGAAAAACTTAGCAGATGAGATTGGAATCTACGTCTCTCAGAACTTGTCAGAAATATGTTCTTTCACTGGCATTCTGAAATGTGGGCCTCAAATGCTCCGAATCTACATCTGAAACGTTTCCTGACATCAATCATTTCTGTGATTTTCAGATAGCTTATTAGTCAATCTTCAGAAGCTGTTATATGGGAGCCAATAAGCCTCAAAAATATGTTCTTTTGCCAGCGTTCCGAAATCAAATTCTGCCCTATTWTTACCGTCCGAAATACTTCTCTGCCTGTTGTATGACTAGTACGCCTCGCTGCCACACCTTTAACTGTTACACCTGCTCGGCCTCCGCTGACAATCCCTCGATCAAAACGCGCCAATGCTTGTAACGTGACTTGAGCAACGTCTGTTAAGGTTTACTAGTAAACGTTTATCCTCGAGTCTGCGGTCACGGTGGTCTGTTCTTCTTTTGGGAGGATGGAGCAGGCCAAGTTACATRAGTTCCTTTCCCGTTGATAACCGCTGGGGATCGAGATTCCAACCTCAGAGCTCCAAAAGTCCCAGCCCGCTCTACGCTCGACACGAGGCATGACTGACATACATATATAACCCCGAAATGGTAMGCATCGTTGTGTTACCAATGTCTTCTCCCTCAGCGCTCAGCGCTAATCATCAAGGGGAATGCCATATTGGTGTGGACCACGTTTCACACACCCGCGGGCACCTCACCGCCCATGTCCTTCCTCTGCAATCATGAGGTCAGTTACTTATGTAAACTGATATTAATATTAGGGTATGTATTTACCAAATCAGGGCCGACTCCAGAAGCATATATATGACCAAGAGYTCAAGCGATGTATTGTCTTGATCATGTTGGATAGCCTAACTCTCGGGCACGCCCTAACTTTGCTTGCTGTCCTCTCTGCAGTTCCCATCCTGTACGGTTTATTTGGGACTGACAAAAACAGGAATGGGCTTCCATATCCTCCCGGCCCAAAGGGAAACATTTTCCTTAGAAACTTGCTGGATATCCCAACGTTYAAACCATGGCATTCCTACGTGAAAATGGGAAAGCAGTATAACAGTAAGCGTGGTGCATTCGTGCGACAACTTGAAGACGATTAACAAGACCTTTCCAGGCGACATTCTGCACCTGACGGTTTTGGGGCAGCATACTGTAGTTCTTAACTCTGTCGATTCTGCTGTGGCCCTCCTGGAAAAGCGCTCCAAGAAGTATTCAGACCGTCCGGTGCTTCCAATGGTGGAGCTGTTAGTTCCTCAGTTTCATCGATGTCAATTGGTTACTATGAACTGATATATACCATTATCGAACAGGATGGGATGGGAATGGGCGGTGTCCCTAATGCCATATGGTGACAGGTGGCATCGTGGTCGAAGGTGTTTCCAACAGAATTTCCGCAAGGTTGCCTCCCAAGGGTATGAACCCCTCCAACTCATCAAGGTGAGGGAATTGTTGAAGGCCCTTCTTACCTCCCTGGACGAACCAGGCCCACATTTCAAAACGTCTGTTCCTGTTTTTGATTTTATAAGAAATGATATCTAAATTACGGTAGCATTGGTGCTGCTGTGTCCTTGGCAATTATCTACAATCTAGACATGAAGCCGCCTAACGACTACTATTTCAATTTGGCGGAGGAAACCGTGCTCCGACTGTCCGAAGCCCTGCTCCCAGGTTCCGCACTGGTGAATGTGTTCCCCGTATTGCGTCATCTACCTAGATGGGTTCCTGGTATCGGGTTTCAGAAAGCTGCTGCAGCCGGTAAGCTTGTAGTAGAAATGAAAGATGGTACATTCGAATATGCCCGCAGTCAGCTGGTACGCGTCATTTCCTTGGTTGATATGGGCGATCCTGAGTTCGGCTGGTCTGCAGAAAAAAAGTAATAACGCGTCCTTGATTGCTCGTCTACTCGAATCTGCGGAGGACGTGGAAATCATCAAAGAAGTATCAGCCACTGCGTATGCAGGTAGGTCGATGTTCTCTGATCACCAAATTTTGAAGCTAAAAAAACTCATGCTTAGCTGGTTCTGACACTGTCAGTATGGTTTTTGTTACATGACTTTAGATTTATGACTGATGCCATGCAGATTAGCTCGGCTACAAAAACATTCTTCTATTTAATGGCACTTCATCCTAACATTCAGATGAAAGCTCAAGAAGAGATTGATCGAGTAGTTGGAAATAAACGTCTCCCAGACTTCTATGACCGGCAATCTATGCCTTATACCGATGCGATCTACCGGGAAATTATGAGAATACGCCCCCCTGTGCCAATGGGTATGCCTCATACTAGCACTGAAGATGACGTTTACAATGGCTACTGGATTCCCAAGGGTAGGGCCTTATTGTAAATATTCGACCTTCTTTGACTCATGCAACAGGCTCCACTGTGTTCCCCAATATATGGTGAGAAATGAATAATTCTTTCCTTACTTGTTTCGACTGCATGTAATCAGGGCAATGACTCATGACGAGGAAACATATCCTAGACCCAATCAATTTATCCCAGAAAGATTTTTGAATGAACGGGAAGAACTGAATGATGATAATACGGTTTTGGCATACGGCTTCGGTCGACGGTGAGTGTGCTTAAGTACTACAACTTTCGGAAAGCTTATCAGGGATAAGTATCTGTCCCGGTCGACATATGGCTAGTTCTACGGTATGCGGCTCAAAATTAATTCGAAGACAGGGTTCATAACGGTGTGGTCCCGTAGATCTGGTTGACAATCGCTTCTGTTCTAGCGACTTTCAACATTCACAAGTCAAAGAATGACACCGGTAGCGAAGAGGAGGTGGAAGCCGCGTATTCGGATGCTGCCTTTAGGTGCTTACTTATGTTTTATTCTTTCCCGACAATGATAATCATATTGAACAGTCACCCGGATTTCAAATGCACCCTGAGTCCACGGTCTAACGAGGCCATCAAGCTCATCCAAGAGGGCGATTAGTCGCTTTGCAAATCTTCCGTTGCATATGATCTTTTTGTAGCAAGTGACGTTTGTACGAGTGTAATGAGGACCTGTGAAATACTAACGTGCATCCATATCCTCTTTGCCTCGTACTTGTTGCGGATTCTGTAGTATGAGATAACATCTACTAGTCAATATGCACGGTTCAATATTTAATGGCGTAAGCGCGGCCAAGCGTTGAATTTAAATTGAGCACCGCGACAAACATGGCTAAATACCATGATTGTGAAGGTACGCCGCCTTTGTCAAGCTTGTTACGCTCTGCGACAGTCAATCGCCACGTCTTCAATATTGTGTCACAATATCACCTAAAGGGGTCTAGTAGTGTTTTTCGATCATCGCGTAAATTGCGCGGGTTTGGGCAAGTTTCAATTACTTAACCATCATCCCGCTGGTGCTCTGAGGACCTTTGAGGAAGCATGCATCGTTGGCTGGCTGTTACTCTACTCGTCTTCGCGTCGGGAACAACGGCCCAAATTCAAACATGGTGTGTTCCGTGAAGTACACCTGGTACATGCGTTGATCTCGCTTTGCAGGTGTGGCAAGATTTACAAGCCCGATCAGCCCATTGTACCCCCAGGCGAGCTGTATTGTTTTGTAGTCTGTTCTATTGACATTCCAGACAACAGGTGGACAATTCTCTATACCTACAACAGTCGAGACTCCGTTACTCGCTTTGCGATGTGCACAGGCCATAAGACCATACCTGCCCGGTGACGATGCCTCGGATGGTCTCTATCCGGCGATATTGATCGACACACCTGTTGTGTATTCACACATTGACAGCGCGGAGCCAATATATGGGCTCGTCCGCAACACGGATTCAACTACCAACGCTATTGAACTTGACGTAGAAGTTTTCGTCGATGGGCATCYTCTGACTTTGGGCAGCGTCCCCCTAAACGCGACAAAATTTGAGCTCCCATTTTCGCTCGCTGATCTTGAACCCAGGTCAAAAGCGTATACAATCTCCTGCATTGCCACTACCAAACACGGGTCGCAACGATTTGAAGCAAGCAATCTGCTAACATATTTGCCCAAGCCGCCGTCAGGCATTGGGTCTGTAACGAGGATGGATCTGCGAACGGGAGCATTGTTAGCCAAGCCTGTAGACGGGAAAGGATCTTACTCTCCCGTCTTTCCTATCGGTTTCTACGCGGGCTTTGGAGGTTACCTTGAAAAGAATTTGTCCATTCCAGCAGAGCTCGCATCTCAAGGGTAAATGGTTATNCGATTCGTCTTTGTAAAGTACTGACCTCGTTATTGAACAGATTCACAGTCGTAAGTGGTTCCTAATTTCCTTTTTCTCAGCCGACCTTATCGGTTTTTAGATACATCCTATCCCTACTTTTGATAATATCACAAGATTTGAAGAGGTTTTGGACGCCATACAAGATGCGGGCCTGTATCTGATGTATGATATGCGGCAGTAAGTTACTCTCCTTTCAAATAGTGTATACACTAAGAGTTAATCATCAGTACATATATGAATTCAACTGCAGTTACGGAGGAAGTGAATCGTATCAAATCAAGGCCCAATCTTTTGCTTTGGTACACTGCAGATGAACCCGATGGCACATCTAGCCCTCTTAAGGCCCCGGTGACCGCATCGAACCTCATTAGTTCACTGGACGGAGGAGATGGCCAAGGAGGTGCTGGATATCATCCAGTATCCCTCGTGTTGAACTGTCAGAACTACTATTTTACGTGTGTTAGCACCTTCGTATTCTTATGAGCTGCTCAAAACGGCTTGTCTAGGCAATACGCAAGTGGCGCTGATATTGTCATGCAAGATACATACACTGTCAGCAACAACGTAACTTGGTCGACTGTCTGGGGAACGCCTTGCACTGTGGACTACGGAGACTGCGGGTACGTCGATTTTTATGGGGGATATCTGCATTAACTAAAACGCGTCAAGTTGCGACAACTGCAAAGGGTCCTTCCAAGATATCTCTACCAGGATGGACGAGTTCCGTCAACGTCTTTTTATCAACGGATGGGAACGCACTAAGGCACTCTGGACTGTACCACAAGCATTTGGAGAACAAACGTAAGGTCCGTTCAATTGTCCATGTCTTGTTGACTGATAAAGTATCAGGTACTGGACTGTCAGTTCTTAATTCCTTCGTGGATTCTAGTACACTGGAACATGTTGCAGCGCTACCCAACAGGCCAGGAGTTTGTCGTGGAGAGTATCGTGGGGATCAATCATAATGGCCGCGGTAGGAATGATTTCTTGAATATGGAAGCACTTTCTAATCTTTTCTTTAGGTGTGGTCGCCTGGAACGACCCAACTACGAGCGACATCAAGWTGTACGCCTCCAAGCTGGCAATGTCACTTAAACAGATGGCACCGTACATCCTCAAGCCATCGGCCTCATTCCGCCAGGTTACGATCAATGGAGTCGACTGTGGTTTATGGACTGTGGACTCCCGGACCCTCCTGCTAGCAACAAACACGAAGTATACCACCGAAACGCTTACTTTTTCCAGTCTTGGACTGCCAACTGGAGTGACCATCGCCCAGGTTCTCGATTCGGGATCATCGTTGACCCCCGCCGAAGACGGGTTTATTTTCACTTCTGTCGGTTCTGGAGGTTTCATTATTGGGTGAGGTTTTTCCTCTGTATCTCAACCGTTGCCTTCAAAGCCCTGGAAGCGCTGTTCAACAGCATACCATCATATCATATTATATTTTAATTTGTCTGAAATTTTCAAATATACCTTGTCACTCACATCCGAACGAGATTAGTTTTTCTCAAGACGAAGACGCCCTGCAGCATGTCCTCTTACAACCGGTGGCAACCTGTCATGGGACGCAGGCGATCTACAGCTGGAATGGGTCGTGCACATCTGTGCAGAGGTGGCAATAATATTCGGACTTATTTATGTGGATTTGTGGATTTACGCCACGGAACAAATCCTCGCAGGATTTTGACACCAATTCTGGAGTTTCTCAGACCGTTTCGTAGGCTCTTGTTCCTCAATTACGCGCGAATTCTTTACGACATAACGTTGCTCTCATTCAGTAATACAATAACGTATGGGCATCCCAGTTCCCCCTAAGCACCCGAAACCCATTATCCCGCTGGTGCTCTTAGGACCCGTCAAAATTCATCAGTTTACTGGATAGAGGAGACGACCAAGGAGGTGCGGGACATCATCCAATATCCCTCGTCCTGAACTGTCGAAACTACCATTTCACGTGTGTTAGCACCTAACGCCTACATTCTCAAGGCATTCGTTCCTTTCACAAAAAGCCAGGTCTTGCTTGTTGAGTTACAGCCTCGTACTTATATGCGGAATACTATCCCCCATCATCAACAAGGTATACGACCCCCGCTTTATCAACGATCGTGAGCGGCCATCACAGGATCCCCAACCGTCCTTGGTCGTCGTCCCTTGAAATCGCAGCAGCTGAGCGCCGTAAAGCAATTGCCCGCAATGAACGTCTCGATGATTACGACGAGCTGTGTTGTGGTGACTTTGACGAGTTGCTCTGGAAGGAGTTCTTCTACATACATATATCCAAACATGAACCTTTTTGGGGTCTTCCGCGACTGAAAACGGCAATCTCTCATCCCGCCCCATTCAGTTCCTTCGATCTGTTCGGCCCCTAAATTTTCAATACAATAGGCTTGTAAAGCTTCTCGACATCT
>JNHV02000076.1:0-47090 GCA_001691785.3 Amanita brunnescens Koide BX004 | reverse complement strand
GTATACCCACAGAAAGTCAACTGTGGCATGTTCTGAGAGATATGCCTGAAGGGGACCCATGTTCGACTGGAAAGGTTTCGACCCTGTAAGGTTCGCATTTTATCGTTTCGACGATCTGTCAAACTTTGCGTTTCAAAGTTTGCGGGGGAATACGTCATGCACGACATCCAATTCGGTCGATCACGCATCACTTATCACGCTCACGGCCCATATACATGGCTCTTAGATCTTATTATCTGTGTGAGAATCACGAGAATTGTCTGGGACAGTGGGAGATAGATCTCCTTGGACTTAGGCGATTACATCTGTGCCATCTAGTGATTTTCGGATCCACAAGTGTCCACATGACCATCGTGGGCGCTATACGAGTCATGGGACGTACAGTGGAACTGGGGCGGTCCTGCCTGGGGCGCAAATTGCTCACGAAAAACCGTATGGACACGTCAGGACAACAGTCACACGTACGGTGTGCAGGGTCTTGCTCGCCAGTGAAAAGGCACGAAGACCAATAGCAGGGACGCTGTATCTTAGTGTGTGGTCACTCTCCTCATGAGACTTGCTTATCGCGTGTGTTGCCAGGAATATTATTAAAATGGCTTAATTCGATCAGGATGAGTTATCTTTATAGCTGCGTGCCAGGGCAAGAGGAGAAAAGTAAAGGGGGACACAGCGGGATGGTCCGATTTATAAGGGACTGGCTAAGGACGGTCTAGAACGTCGCTTGTGGACCGCGTGATGCGTTTCAAATTTGTGGCGGTCGTAGCGCGTTTGTTGTTGGTCCCTAACGAGAAAAAGACCCCACAGTGGCAGGGGGATCATTCCAATAAGAATGCTACTAGAGCATGTTTGACATTGCGTAACTGCCGTACAGCGTTGGAAAATTTGAACTTTACAGCCCTTGCTGCAATCGAGCACCATCGAGACTGCGAGGAGCATGCAGGTGCAGAGCAACAAAGGACTGGAGAGAGCATCAAACCTTGGGCATCATGGCAACCTCGCGGAACTGTCGTGGATCAACCCCTTAGTCAGCCTGTGGGTGGGATTATCAGTTATAATGATAAATTGGACGTTTCTTAGTGGAACACAAGTCCCAGGGTCCTTAGACGCTAGAACATCAATATATGTACGTACATGGTACCACACGGCAATATTTTGGATAACCTTCTTTCCCGCATCACATTCTTAACCCAAGCTCTCATCCTGCCGTCTGCTTTTCGCACATCCCTGGCAGACTGCTGGACGACCATAGGATGGCGCCCTCCACGAGCTATTCGACTTCACCCATCGACGAACACAGCTATGACTCCATAACACCTCCTTATGATCCCCGGAGACGTAGGGACGTCAGTGCGCACAGATTGTCAGAGCTCCCGGTTCATGGTTCGCCATCTCCCAGCAGCGCAAGGCCCCTACAAGGCTTCGAACATCCATGTAGACGATCATCGGATCCCATCGTCGACGGCCAATCTCATTCTTACCATACGGATGATGGACACAGTCCTGTCACCGACTTCGTCTTTGACCACACTCTCCATGCCTACCACCTGGAAAGCTATCCACTCAAGCTGGTAACGTCCTATCGGCATTATTTCCTCTTTTGGCTACCAAAGCTAATTAGACAACGTTGTGACAGTCCGAATACCCCGTCGACGTGCAAGGAAGCTTTAGCGACCAGCCTTCTATTAATAATACCCGCACGTACGACCTCGAGGAACGTCGCATGGATTCCAGCATTGCGATACCTCATTATCCCCCCCCGGAATACACTGAAAGCCCTGCGGGCTGGAACGAAGCTTATTACGACACTGAGAGTTACTGCGAACAGTTATATTCCCAAGTCGCCCAGTCTATCTGTGATAGCCAATATTCGACGTCAAACAGCCTCTACGAAGCCCACGGGTACTCCAAGGATCATGCAGTAAGTAATTCTATTGTCTCTTCAACTTCGCACTGAGGCCGATCGTTCGCCTCAATTACAAAGTCGTCCCAACCCAATCATGCACACGTGTCATCTGGGATGCATATCGATATCTCCACGGGCAATGGTCATGGCCAGCACGTTGATACGTCTATCTCATTTAAGCTAACGGCAGATCACGATCGCGTGATCCACGACAAGGACCAAGATGGGTGCGTTGACATGTCCCAGCTGACCCTCCATTCGGAACGGCCCCCAATCTCATCCTATTCCGAGCTGTCCGCCCAAATGTCATATTACAATTCTCTAAACTCGACACGGCAATCAAAATCATCAGATTCTTCAGCACCATCTACACCCATCTCAGCAACGACACAGGATTCTAAGCCTCCCAAGTCTGCGACGACGCCCCCTGATTGGAAAGCGAACAGGCCTGGCAAGGAGGCGTCCACGACTTTGAGGTTATGCACGCCGCCACCATCGTCCAAGACGTCTACCTTTGAAGCATGGACGCCTCCAATCCAAGTCAAGACTGAAGAGCGCTCGCCACCATTACAGACTCGACGGAAGCACCTCTCGTCGCCGAGCTCCTCGACCCGTTCGTCTTCGACCGAATCTCGCCGGTCACGCACGTTGTCGCCGAGTAGCCGGAGCCAAGGGGTGTTGAAGACGATCATGATGAAGAGGGGTGGATCGGAGCAAAAGAAGCAGAATCTAGCATGCTTATTCTGCCGGGAACGTAAGATCGCGTGCGGGCGCCCACCGGAAGGAAGCGATGACCCCGCTTGCAAGTATGTGTCCAGTTTACGAAATCGTCAATGATGCTGATGACGAGCGTTCTAGCCAATGCTTACGACGATCGTTAGAATGCCGATATCCTACGGAATCACGACGCGGACAACATAAACGTAATGCAAAGAAAGGTAGCGATAACGGGCACGATGTGAATCGCGCAAAATGAACTTCATTTGGGGTAAAGTCTGCGGCCTGCCAGTGTTCCCTTTTTCTCTTCTTGGTACTTTTTCTTTTCTATTTTCTTTCCCCCCCCCCTTTAGTCCCGCTTGGTCGCGATGCTGTGCCTTGTAGCTAGAATTGTGCAACTGCCATCTTAGTAACGTCATTTATCTATCGTCATTTTCTTATCCGCATATCGTCGTCGCTCTGTCCATATCAACTGTCGTTTCTTGGTCATGCTGCATATACTCCACTTCGCCATGTGGTCATCATTTTTTGCGCTGTACACTTACTGATACATTCATTCAAAACATGTCCTTACGTACATGAACGAAATACCACGTCTTACGGTTACTTGTCGCGCGTGCTAATGGGCGCTCATGTAAGAATAGCACGGTTTCCTAGGTACGTGATTGCATCATTTACTCAACTGGACATCTTGCACTAAGTACGCCTCGTGGGCCATGCTCGCTTCACTGAAATAGCTCTCATGGGAAGATTTTGCACCGCCAGTCCAGGGACTGCAGTGAGCATATTAGGGTGTCTCTCGACTGTAAGTATGGACTGGTTCTGTCAACACCCACCGGCACCCAGTGCCACTGCCACTGATGCGGAATGTACTCGTGCCGAACCGGATATCGGTGCCGACGCAGCGCCCATTCAATTTCAGGGACCACCGATACTTGGAATGTCGCAACGTGAGTCATTTCAATTGGACTGTGTCATGATTCATGATAATGACTCCGTCAACGGAAACGGGTAATGACTGAGGCTGACTGGCACGTTGTTAGCAGACTGGAGCGAAGAGATTTATACCGCAAAATGTACGTTGGGGAGCATTGTCACCAAACAACCTCATAACGAGAAACCTGCCTACCAGCCTTTGCTGATTAGATAAAATGACACGATCCACGCGTTCTGTACCAACTTACAAGGAATCCAAGAAGGTATGCTGCCGTCTTTGCCTGCGCAATTAATATTAGTTCACATGGGACTTATTGCGAATCTCAGGCCTTCAAGCAGCGAGCCATCGAAGCGGGAATTGATTACAAACCTGAGATTTTTGCATTGTGGCACCAGGCAGTGGTTGATATGGAAAGGGTGAGCGCTGACCCCAACTGTTTCAAAAAATACCGAAATTGATGCATTCTACTCTAGGATAAAGCCCGAAAGTCACCCTTCGTCTCCGCGCGCAACCCAAGCCGAATGCACGGCGGCAAGAGTGCGTTTATTGACCCGTGTAGGGCCAAGGAGGATCACTTCGATGATGCAAGATACTCCAATGACGACTGGAGGTGGGGTAATGAGCGTAATGGAAGTGAAACAGTGGAGGAGGGTGTCCCAGCAAGGGTTGTGTGCCTGTTGGATATGGCACGGCCAGGGAAAGTAAAAGGTAGAGCCAAATGTCTCCTTCACGGCCGAGAGCGGGGTTGACACACATGATAGGCATCAGGAAAGAATTTGAGCTCATAGACATGCCTAATGTCATCGTCTTGGAGGACGAGGACGGGGCTTGGGCATACGGAGATTTTGACTTCCCGGAAGACGATTGGGAAGAGATTCTTATCGAAGGACCTACAGGGGGCGGTGTGAGGCCCTTAGTCAAATCATTTGCGGACGTATTGCGAGGAGGGTGAGGAGGCTAACCGAGAGTGGATGTCTAAATGCGGGTCGATTGACACCATCATCTAACAAACAAAGGTCCGAGTCGGATGGAAGCTGGAGGGCAGAGTTGACCTCGTAGGCTATACTCGGTGTGCTTWATTGAGATACGTAGTCTCAAGTACTGTCAAGGATGGAGTACATAGTCTCATTGCCAATCATCAGCTGTCGTACCTGACTTAGATCTGGTCAACAAGGTTGTACTGATCGACATTTACGGAATTACAGCCAACATAGGGACAATGTGACCCTGATGTGAATGTCAAATGTTGCTTTGAATAGCCTGATCACAGGCGGCCCCCTGGATAACACACGTACACAAGTCCCCGACACGCAGAGATAAACCTTGTTTGAGCTTGCTTCAAACTCAGAGAGCTATTCCGGTGGAGCACAGTTTGAAATTTGTCTTATCGCTTAGGATAAGCCAATGGCAATCTCCGGACATGTTCGTTTCTATGACAGTCGAGCGTACGATTCGACGTTTTACTACATCGTCTCCAACTAAAATCATCCCATCTCGTTAAAAGCTGAAAATGGCGGGATTTGTCCTTTGCCACCGGTAACGGACACTTACCCGATAGAACTGCCAAACGCGATGGAGACGGAAATCTGCGGCCTCGTGTATCATTGGCAATCTCGAAAAGCATAACGATGACGTCCAAATCGATATCAACGTACTAAAAGCAGAATTTGATCATTTTTCGTGCAGAACGAGGACGAAACCATAGTCGTCCTTTATGGCAAATACGCCTCCAACCTTTGGAAGAAGACAACCGTGGTCGAATACCTTTTCCGTACACCTTTTACCTTCCTCGCATGGACGCGACTTGCAAGCTCCCCCCGTATCCATTTGCAATTGCCTCGTATACTCTGCACATACATTGACCACATCCTCGATGCATTGTCCAGGGTGCCCTATGAAGATCATGTCATGCATACCGGGCAGAACTGGGACGGGAATGAATAAACGACAACGTGACGCAGCGGCATGAAATTACGCTCACTTTGCTTGACGCTCGACCAGTCGTCCTTGTCGACATAGAAGGCCCTCCGCTGCCGATTCTCTCTGTGGGCGCCGAACCATTGGGAGTGTTCTAAAATAAAAGGTCAAAGCGGCTGGCGACCCGCAGCACGGAAAGATCAACCATCCCTGTGCATACCTGGGGAGCTCAACTGCCAGCTCAGCACCTCGTCCACCAACTTCCTGTTGAGGGGCCTCGACTCGTGCAGCAGCATCGTCAACCGCCAATCGTAGACGGGCCCACCGGTCCGCTTCCGTTTCTCCTCAAACGCCCCCATCTCGTCCTTGTGACCCTCGATTGTAAGATGGTACACGTGCCAGCGCCCTTCTAGACACGGTTGGATAGCGGGGTGTTCGACGCCCTCCTCCCTTTCCGGTGCCACCCGATGTTTCAGATCGAAGCTCATATGCGGCGTAGGGCATTCGAACGAGCCTTGCAGAGCGAAAGTGATTGACCAATGCCCGTCGGATGCTTTAATCTTGTCATAACCTCTCCAGCGTCGCTGGCATCGGCTCATAGTCGCGGAACAATATTGAGAGCTTGAGGATTGGGAGCCCGCTACTACATTCAAGTGGAGTTGTCATTCATTTTGGAGCTGATTTCGAAAACATTCTATTTGCCAATGAATTAATGCGATGATTGACCTTGCCATGTAACTAGACTACAAATGCGCTATGTATGATCCCTAATGAATGCCGTCGTGAAATGAGAGAGAGAGAGAAATGATAATATCTGGAACGAATATACAGAAAGTGAACGTCCGTTTCATCAATGTGAAATATTATATGAACAATAGAAATTACTCAGTCACCTAACCACTCTCCACCTCTTGCGAGCGTGGCAAAATGGCCGCGCAGCTCCATGAGTTCTTCGTACGTCCCCTCTTCCCTAACCTGTCCGCCGTCGATGAGAATGATGCGGTCACACATCTGCATGACCGTCATCTTGTGTGTCACCATGATCGTCGTCCGGCCAACTTTAACATCTCTTATGGTTTGGAGCACCGCAGCCTGATTCGTCGGATCCAATGCGCTCGTGCACTCATCCAAAATCAAGATAGAAGACGTTCTTGCTAAAGCTCGCGCAATTTGAACACGCTGCGCTTGGCCGCCCGAAATCAGCGCTGCATTCTCCCCAACTAGAGTATTGTATCCTTCGGGAAGCGACATGATAAACTCATGCACGTGCGCCGCCTTGGCCGCATGTTTGATGTCTTCATCATTGATTGAGTTATTACCATATCGGATGTTCTCGGCGATAGAGGCGTCGAATAGATTTGGGTTTTGGCTAACGACAGAAACGTGTTCACGTAAATGTTCCACGTTGATCGTGTGTAGAGGAATTCCGCCAATGGTAATAACGCCGGACAGAGGTTCGTAGAGACGTTGCAGGAGAGCAGCAATTGTCGACTTTCCGGACCCTGAAGGGCCAACAATCGCTACGCATTCGCCTGACGCGACGCGCATATCGATACCTCTCAAAACATGCGTGTCGGCGCGCTCCGCATATGCGAAATCAACTTTCGCAAAATTGATTGGGCCTGTCACAGTTGGTCGTAGTACGCCTCGCGACTCTTCGGTGTGGCTGCTGAGCTTGAGCAGTTTGTCGAAATCGCTGGCCGCCTGTATAGACTTGGCCGTTTTTTGCGCTTCAAACGGAGTTAGCACGCTCCAAGTCAAAAAAAAGTCGTGTGCAACTTACTGAATGCCATGAGTTGCGACCCGATGGTGACGGAAAAGACGACAAGATTCAAAACTTCGACCATTTGGAGGTAGCTGTATGAACCCTCCGCGATCAACACCGCACCGACGTAGAACAAGAGTGCCTCGGCCAGGTAAATCAATCCACTCGCGATTCCTTGGGTGCAACCTTCCACCAGAGCACCCCTGAGACCCGTTAAGAGTGCTTCGTTTGCAGCGTCTTCAAAGCGTGACCTAAACGTCGACTCGAACGACATGGATCGTATGGCTCGGATATTGGATATGGCGTCATAGTAGCATTGAGAAACGTCTTCTCTAGCCCGCTTGTTGCGGAGCTCGCACCGAGCCACAAGCCCCGTTTGAAGAGCCATGACACCAGCGAAAACCGGGGCGATGGCAACGCCCGCTAGGGTCAACTGCCAACCTCGAATCAACGCCCATATCATGCCAACACCGAGCATGGCGGAAACCACAAGACATTGGCCGATGACGACGGAAACCAAATTGCGCGCGTCGTCGCCATCCTTGATCAAGATCTGGACCAACCGACCCGGCGAGTTTTCCTCCCTATCGAAAAACTTTTTATCCTGCGCCAAAATCTTGCCAAATGCGCGTTTGCGGATACGAGTGATCCAGGCCATACCCGTCGATTCCATAATGAAGTATTTCGCACCGATAAGAATGCCGTCCAGAGCAGCGACCGAGAGCACGATAGCCCCTAGTTTGTTGATCTGATCTGTGTTGCGTGCACCGATGGATACTTCGAATAAAAGTCTAGAAAGAAGGAAAGAAAAAATGGGCGTCATCGCACCGCTTGCGAGACAAACGAGTAAACCAAGGAAGAACACCGGTTTATAAGGAATTGTTGGGAAGATGGAACGCATCAACGACCAGAACTGGGGTCGTTCTTCGCCCGATGGCGTTTCGGGCTCAATAGGTTTTGATTCAACTTTGACGGAATCGAGAGCGACAAACTTCGTGTCATCCCATCTTGCACGCGGACGAGCTTGCCTCTTCTCGACTGACGAGTTGCCGCTCCTTTTTATCGCATCCTTCTCATCCTCAAATTCCTCGTCATCGAACATAAGTTTTATAGAGCTGTGAACATTCTCTTCCCAAGGGATAGAAGTGCCCACAGAGAAGACGGGTGATGTAGGCGAGAACTGCAGGCTCAGCCTTCGACAGGCAGCGGTTTTGACAGCACTAGGGATGACAGGTAGCGCAAAGCTGGGAACGGCCGTACTCGCTGTAACGGGCCTTTTTCGACGCTTTCTCTGTTCCTCGACACCGCCTTCCTGGAGAGCGCGCGACATGTCCATGTCTCTATCTTCTTTCATCTCTGCCTTAAATTCCTCCGGCGGGATGAATCGACTACTTCTCCTGAGTCCGACGTCGGCAGGAGGCAGATGTCTCGTTGGAGCCGAGGTTAAATCGGTAATGGCGTCGAACATCCAATTGGCGAGAGACGTCGCTCTCCGCAGCGTCAATCTCGACCGTCCTAGAGTTTGAAAGCTGAAAGGTACATCAAACGATTCTTCATCCGACACATCCAAGAGTTCGATGGGCGTCGCCTCGACTCCGTCGTTCAAGTCCTTTTCTGGAAGGAATCCGCCCGTCTGCATCTGGGCATCGAGCATAGAACAAAACTCGCTGTCCTCTCTGCATTTTGGGGTTTCGAGATCGCCTCTATAACCTTGTTCAACAATATGTCCTTCTTTCAAAACATAGACAAAATCGACAGCTTCGATCTGCGACAAGTCGTGTGTGATAACAATAGTGGTTTTGCCCGTACGCCAGCGCTTGAGCGCTTCGAAAACCAATAATCGTGACGTTGCGTCCAGCGCGGACGTTGCTTCATCTGGGGACAACCGCGGAAATTAGCACGGCAGAGGCATGTGCCTGGGAAAACTTACCTAGTATTAATACAGGCGGGTTCCTCAATCGAGCGCGGGCGAGCGCCAACCGCTGCTTCTGCCCACCGCTCAGGCCAACTCCCGCTGCTCCCAACCGCGTCTCGTATCCGTCAGGAAGATCTTTGACGAATTCATGGACCATGGCGGCCCTACAAGCTTCTTCGACCGCTTCTTTCGTAACGCTTTCCTCCTCTTCCAGCCCGAGCACAAGATTATCCCACACGCTGCCATCGATTATCACGCTGTCGCCTTGACGAACGCCCGATATATGGCGGCGCATCCACGCTTCATCGAGATACCTGATATCTTGATCGTCGAGCTGAATTGCGCCTTCCCGGGGATGGTACATCCTGAGCAACATCTGCGCTATGGTGGACTTGCCGGAACCCGAAGCGCCGACGATGAACGTTGTCTCATTTGCGGGGAGGTAGATAGATATACCATTGAGGACATTGAGATCGGGACGCGATGGGTAGGCAAAGGTCACGCCGTGTAAGGAGAATTCACCGGTACACCTTGCGGGCGTGATCTTCCGCAGGGGATTGGTGGGCGGCCGATTGGCACGCCTCGCCGAGTGATTGGACCTGCGGGACTGGGAATGGATTGACGCGGTTGATATCAATGGGATGGGTGTAAACTCGGCTGCGAAATCGTTATCGCGCTGATCATTGCGGGCGAGGGTGAGAAGCGAGGCTATAGCATGTTTCCCCTTTGCGAGGACGATGAACTGCGGGATGCACATCTGGAGGTTGGTTGTAGCGATCAAGCATGCCCAAAACACGGCCATGACATCGCCCGCTGCGATTGTCCTGTCCCTGACGAGCTTGGACCCGAACCAGAAGCCTTGGACGAACATGCCCATCATGACGAACTGCGCCAGGCCCGAGGTGGCACCCCATACAGCGGTCAGCTTGCGAGCGGCTCGTTCCATCGTTTCAAGGATGATAGACGTCCCCGCCATCTCATGGGGTACAGCGTTGAATGCCTTGACAGTTGCAATCGCAGCGATTGCTCGGTCGACGAGAGTTGCCGCATTTGCCGTGTGCGCACGCTCCTGGGCAAGTAAAGGTCCTGTGATCGATTGAGAGAGGCCCTGGATAAATATGAGGACAGGGACTGCTGAAAGAATGACGAGAGTTAATGCCCAGGAGCGTGAAAATGAGAGAGCGAGACATGTGATTGTCGTAGTGAGGTATTGTACAAGCATGCCGGACGCCAGCGACGATGCCATCCGAACGTCATCAGTTTCCCTAGTAAAAACGGATGAATTAGTTTCATTGGAAATGTGATGGCATGAACGTTTCGTACCTTGCGAAATTAGCCATAAGGCCACCTGCACCAACTGGCCCGTGTTGTCCATCGCCGTCCGCCGAAAGGACGGTATCGTCAGCGCCCATTTTGGTGTCGAACCAAGTCATTTCCTTCTGCGTCACGGCGAGGTAGACGCGTGTCCGGACAGCCATAGCATTCGCTTCTCCGATCCAGATCCAAAAGCATGATGTTATGCTGCTCAAAGCTAGGGAACCGACGCCTAATGCGACGAGCTCGAGCGCGGCGAGACCGACTCCGTGAAGCAGCCTTCTCTTGGCTTCAATTGGTGGATTTGGCGTAAGCGGGAATTGAGAAAAGGCGTCAAATGCCTGTCCAATAACGAATGTCATGAAAGGCGCAACGCCGCCCGCGATGATAGAGACTAGGATTGCTGGTAAGAGAAGAAAGACCATGTATCGCCGGGATAGACAGGAAAAGAGGAGTCTGAGAGAAGGCTTCAGCGGCGGTTGCTCTTGAAGTGGCGGGGCAGGCGGAATAGGTTTCATGGAAATGACAGACTTGATATCGGGTTCAGTGGTAGTAGTATACAGAGAGATTGGTTGGGCAAGCTCCAGGTCGTAAGAAAGGTGGTCTGGCGTCGTTGTCGTTGTGTCGACCACAAGGGCCGAATTTCGACGCATGATAGATAGCGGGAGAAAGCAAAGTGAGAAGTTCTTCGGCGTTCATCTTGGTCTTCACGCTCTCAGGACAATGACGCAGAGAACAATTGGCCACTTGGTTTGTGTATGTTTGTCCGCTCGAAAGACAATAAGCGATTTCGGCACATTGCGGCTGAACAATGGGACCCTGCTTTGCTCTCATTTCCCGGGCCGGGGTGGGCCAGACTGTAGGCCTCATCTGAGTCACCCCACAGTTTTAAATTTATTGTAGCGTGCAACGCGCCCTCCAACTTAGCTGGCGTCGAGTCCTCGGAGGTGTTACTAACTTCAATATGATAATAGGCAAAATGTTGCCCAGCTCCGAGCGACATCATAATATGTGCAATGGTAATAGGGTGATACACCATAGAACTGGCGGCTGTCATGCTGTATGGGCTCTCGACTCCTTCCACTCCAGCTCTGCCTGTCGGTGATGGAACGTATTTATTTTTATTCCCGAGATCCTACGGAAAACTGACCTCCACCAAAACTTGCAAGGCCTGCATCTTTCCTTCTAATCCATTCGCTTCTCGTCCCATGTCCCGCATGAAGCGAAAAATAGGATGGCCAGCTTCATACTCAGCATACAAAAGTAATTCGTTCATCACACTAAACGCTCACTGAATCCCAGGTAGACCAACACTTCGAATAAATTATGACGTACTGTAGGATGCCCCTTGCAATGTCGGGCATAAAATTTGTGCACGGCGCCTGTTGAGCTCGCTCCGCAAGATCCATGACTCTCGAAGCTTGTTGCTCTAAGCTCCTGCTCCCTGGCATTTCTCTGCGAGCGGTTGTCATCACTAGGTTATATCTGTCGTATTGCTGTCTGGCACAGCCCACATTGCCAGAGATAACTGTCTGGGGATCCTATATGCAAGGTCAACATCTGCAGCACGGCCAGCGCCCGAGAACGTTGTATCCTACCCTATCCACACGCAGTGCGACGTTGCTTTGCTCTGACGAGCTGCTCGATCTGAAAACGTCTACTAACCCTATAATCGAAGTAAAGAATGCCATCGAAGATCTGAAGGTTTGAAATGTCTTCTGCTAGAGGATGTAACGGGAGAAGGGTGAACATCACACGGTATCACCGTATCAGGGAAGCAGCGGCATGCTGAATGGGCATGGCAGGTCGAACCGGAAGCAATCTCCATGATTATAAAACAGGACTCTCAGTTGGTGAACTGGACGAAAAAATGTGGCACCTACTTTGTAAAGCTGGTGCTGGATTCGAGGCTCGAAGATGAGCCTATGGCACGTTTGGCCTCTATGAAGTAAGCGAGTTCGAGTGGTTCCTATACAGACGAGATCTCCGAGTCGGCCTCAAACAATCCCGAAGCGCATTGAGGCGACAGACAAGGCCTTATCTCCACCCCAATCGCGCGTCGAGTCCGTGATATCATCAAGAAACCCGCGCTCAGGCACCATTCCTACACCGCAAAGAGCAGCCGCAACTCTGCCATCTCACAGCATGCCGGGCGACCGCAGAATCGGAACATCCTTCCTTATCATCTCTACTTTCGTCCCTGCCGTGGAAGTTGCAACCTCGACATTCCGGATTGCAAGCCCGCGCGTGATGTCACTCTGAAAGAAGCTCCCAACCTGTTTCGACCTACCCCGTCCTTGTCCTAATAAAACCTGGGACCTGCCATCTGAACTCGTATTTCTCCCCTTACAGCCGATCTCGTCGGCCTCTTGGAAGTTGGACTTATTTTGAATGACACCATCCCCGAGAGTATGGTCATCAGTTATATGCCATAATCATTACAAACGCTAATGTTTATTATTTATTTGCTCGAGCTTGACATGTAACACAAAAACTAGATCTACATATGTCGCTGTCTTGTTGCAAAGATACCTAAATAATGAGGCGGGCAAGGATCAATGGTGCTCATTAACGGCCGTTCAGGCGAACAGGGAGGCCAGGAGCTCCAGGCGGTGATAGTTGTCTTAAAGAGGAACCCATACAGCCTACTTTGGCAACATGCATGCATGCATTACGGCGAGGTTTACTCGCCGGTACGTCAAAGCTCTGGTCATTTGATATTCTCATCGATAAGCTCCGAGGGCATTTCGATGCCATCAGGTACTAGGCTATGCTCTATAGCGCTCCATGAGGCTTACGTGCTTCTCACGCAATGTCAAGTTAGCAGATAGTACCGTGGTACGCTGGGTTCCCCTTTTAGAGAGTGAAGTGTACAAACGGGGGAGCTTGCTCCCCCATAAATGATATCGCCATCTCGCCGAGTCGCCTTCCAGCCGCCTTCCTGTCGCCTATTCCCTCGCTCCCTCTTCCTTCGATGCTATGACCTGTCGCCGGAAAACAAAACAACAATCCATGACCATAGCAGTGGACGCCGCGTGCGTACGTACCTCATTAACCTGCGTGTATATTGCTTCAACAACACTTCCGATTCCTTCGAGACTAGTAATTCTGGGATACCGCTCCAGTAACTGGATGTTCCTAGGTTTTGTTAGCCACGCTCATGCAACAACTTGTGATACATGCGACTCCATCCTCCGCAGCTCAGAGCACATCGTACAAGCGCCTGCGCTGGGGTTGCTCAAGATGGCTTTCGTGTGCGCCTGCCTGAGGATATCAAGTGTCTCATTTATTTGCGTAATAGTAGGGTGCGTGTCGTCCGCAATGATGGGTCGAAGGTCGCTCTTCACCATGTGAAGAGCTGCGTGGGCCTTAATAGAAAGACCCACGCAAGGGTGGCTTGACTACGTCCGATGTGAATTTTACTGCTTCAGGCGAGAGAAAGAGAGCGCGTACCTCTTGCATTGTCGAGGACGAAGTAGCAAATGGCAAGAATGAACGCATCATTGTTGTGGTGAAGTCAGAATGAGCTTGGACTTTGGGGGCGTCGCACCTTTACACTGCCCGCGCCGACGCCTCGTGTTTGCCTCATGTTTGCCTCATGTCCGCCGTGTGTTCATGATGCGTAATATAACGTGCCTTACTGGTACTGATGGACTATCGCTAGCCTTTTAGCTTTATGGAGTTGGCGTCGACTGAGGAATTACTTGTGACTCGATGCTTATCGAGATGAATAATAAAATCCTGGGAAGCGACAACTGCAAGTTCAACGAGGCGGGGCTATATCACGTAAAGTGGCAGCTAGCATCCCCGAGGCCGCCACATGTCTGTCTGGAATTTCATTTGATCCTGGTATCAAAATCTTGTCACAAGAGTCTGCAACTTGATGCCAAAGCTATTCGTATTGGCCGCTCCCTATGCTCGAACATAGATTGACATGATTCTCTTCATCCATGTATTAGTTAGATTACAATGCGCAGACGGGAGCAATGAAATGGGGCCAGGTAGACATACACATACACACGCACACTGAATATGTCTCCATGAGCGGCCGAGTGTCGATGGGTCCTTGAGTCTAAGCCCCACCAGCTCTATTACGTGGGGTGCACGAGCGCGCATATTGCTCGAAGAGGGTCGGCCGTTCAGCGTCGCGCTGATGCGCTGATGGCTTAACTCCTTCGCGCTTAAGTCGAGTATTACAGCTAACATCTTCCATCAATGTTATGGCCTGTCATCAACATGGATAGCGATACTTCGCGACACTTAGTTTCTGAAGTTCAGCTTTGTAAAGTGCTATTAAATGCAAAGATGATTTAACTTCGTCTTACGTGAATTTTTCTGCTCATTTGCACGACCAGTGACCGCACTTGTGTCGTGTTAGATAGTGGGGAGCTCGTATAACCACTCTCCCCACGATTTACGTCGTCCCAGCGTCGCAGATTCCCACACGAGCACTCGCGTTAAGGCTTCGTGTTCTGAAATTCGGAGCCAATGCCGAAATGCCATGTATATATTGTGACGCCACGTATCCTTATGTCACTGCAAGGAAAATTCCCAAGTATATTCAGTTTTTTCTACAAGCTAACACCGACGGTCCCACCCCAATATTGTGGACCTCCAATAGCGGCTGCCATAGGTTTTTGTCTTTGTCGTATAAAAAGTGCCTCCACCGTCCATGGATTTACTTCTAATCTACCTGGAACTTGAACTGGAATCTTCGACGTGATGCTTTCCAATCGTGTATCAATTCTTCTATCTCGCGTTTCCCCTAGGCAAGAAGGTAAGTCACCTAATGATGAAGAGACGGTTTTTGATGAAACAAAGACAGACCTAACTCAGATGCAGGATACTCGCATTGCTCGCATCCTCAGTGCAGCATATAGCTGCTATGATAAGTGCAATGAAGTTATCTTATCGGCACGCAGAGATATACCGGGAAGCCGGCGGCTATCCGACCAAGCTGACATGATCATAGAGCTTGTGCGCAGTGCTGAACGTGCACCGCACACTAATTTCATGCCAGACATTGCTGTGAATGTGATGAAGTAACTCATAGTCATTTGCGATGATGAACGAACGTTAACCATGTGAATACAGAGCGATGGAAGATATGTTTGTCCACGTTAGATACGAAGCAAGTCATCCTATCTTTCAATGGATGAGGAACATGGATACGGAAGCCAGTGCGCTAGAAGGAAGAATGCACGCATTAAAAGTCTTGTTAGAGGTTCGACATTTTTACTTTTTCTTCGTGAATGAAAAGGTCTAAACGATTGAACAAGGCCGAAATAGAATGGAAGAAAAATAATAGTGATTCCCGCAGGTCAGAACATAATGAACATGGGGCAGGCGCAACATAAGGTGGCCATACTACTGGGCGGAAGGAAGGCTGGTATCTCGATTTCAGGTTACAACGCACTAACGAGTCGCCTAACTGACAAATATTGGCGTGTAACTTAATGTATGTTCTGGAGTCTGCCGCTAGACGACGTATGATATGCCACGTCACGAGTAATTTTACGTTGCCTGTTCTGCAAGACGTCATCCTCTTCAGTCCTGACACAAATCCACCATTTTGTAGATAGAACGGTGGGTGATTAGCCACTTTCTGTGACAGCGTTAGATTAGAATGGCTCTCGATATGAACGATTCCGATGTTTAGATGAGACCGGCCATACTAGCGTTCATGAATGAGATAGCAAGGAGCAAACGGACCAAATGTACATTTTTGGGCTCGATACATTGACTACTCTCGTGATTAGCCAACAATCTGAGATCGGAGGGCCCTTGCCCAAGCACGAGCGATCGTTACGAACTAGACTAGTACAAGTACAATATCACTATGACGTTTATCAGATGTAGCCAGAAACGAAAAGATCGGATGTGCCTGGGGCTCAGGGCGTCCATATCATGAATCGAAAGTTCTACCCTCTATTCCCCCATGCTCTACTTCGCCAATGCCATGATCTGTCAAAAAAGATGTCGCGCAAAGATAACCTCAACAGTCGATTCAAAGTACCTACCCCATTAAGCTGCTGATATAGATCATCAATGACTTTCCCAAGCTCTTCCTAAACAATAGTGCTATCCTGATATTGTTGCAATGAATCGAACTTTCTGGATCATCTTTATTAACAAAGTTCACCCAGTAGCTTACGACACTTACGAGACGAGCATTGAAGCTCACGACACATTATACAACTGCTTGGATCCATATTGTCCAACGTTGCGGTGGTTTGCGCCTGCTCAAGTATTGTTCGTATCTCGCTAAGACGATGCACGATGGGAGGCATTTCGTCCGCAGAGGCGATAAGCAAATTACTTCTTAATGTGTGAAGAATTCCATGGGCTTCGACGAAGAGGGAAATACAGGGGTGATGGCTTGACTACATCAAAGTGAAACCACAAGTTGTTCATTAATGACGACGACCGAGGATGCATATCTGTGTACTGAACGACGTGCTCATTATCTAGCAGAGTAACGACAGTGGTGATCGATAACGGAGTGAAATCTGTCGGAGGAAGAATCTCGGTGAATAGTTAGCCGAATGCCGTTAACAATGAGCAACTTTCCTGTGGTTCGCTGAGAGCTTTGGGAGTGCCGCGACCAGTGAAACTTCGATATGAGGCAGAATGACTCGGATACAAAGCGCATTCATCACACACAATTCACGTGGCCTCTGATAAGGACAATGGTGGACATTCCAGGTTACCTCCGAGTCTTACTACGTTTGTCGACCGCAGCTATGTATTCCGAAACACGAGGCTTACATACGGCAACAGAACCTTGATAATTCCCATGGCCACCCAGTGCTTCTCTCCATTTCTATAAAATGTCAGTGTCAATATCTATGCCTGAGACGGTGCACTCAGCGTACATATCAACGGAGCTGTTCGTCGATGACGCTTCCGAACCCGAACCATAATACCGCTCCAATGACTCAAACCTCCTGGATTACGGTACTGCAAGCCTACGACGCGTTACACTTGTCGGATTCATGATATCGTAGAAATCAGATTAGTTGTGACACCGAATTTCAAATGTCTTGTCTAAGCGGAGCAAGAGTGGTGCGCTCGTTGGCAGTGCAGGTCAGCGTTCTGCTTCTTAAAGACTTCCAAGCTCCAGTGAAAGAAGATAGCTTGACACACCTAATTTGGCGGCTTCTCCGGGTTTCTCGCAAACGAGAAGCAACGCTTTAGCCTATTGAAGGCGACGCATATGCAACACGTGGTCTATATCATATATGTGCTCTAGTTTGTGTGCCAGCTTGAGTTGGCCCTGAGGCCTTGAGGCATGAACTTTCTTCAATTCCCGAAATAGGAACAAGGAGGTCGATAATGATATCCAACTTTGAAATTATTGAGAACGTACGTCGTGTATCATCCGAATCGCAGGCCGACACGTAATAATGATATCAATGCAGTAACGAATGAATTGACTTACATGCCAGTGGGCGTCCGTGTAACGTTATAAAGTTCACGTATAAATTCGGTAGTCTGCTTTGTGAAAGCCCCCAATCCCCCACGCCATTTCAAGTCAGACGGCCGTCGCCATTTGGGCATCTAGCATTCTGTCCCGCATCATCACTTCCTCTTGGCAAGGCCTCTCACCTGACTCTGAAGGGACGGTGAGCGTCATCTACAGAACTATGATGATTCTGACTTAGGTGCAGGATGCCTGTATTACTCGCAGTCTCTGTTCAGCGTACAATTTCTATAATGAATGCAACTTAACTATTTCATCGGCATGTCGAGACATGACAGGAAGCCGGAATTTATTCAGCGTGGCTACAACGGTCATAGAGCTTGCACGAAGCGCCGAAAGTGCGCCGCACACTAATTTCATGAAAGATATTGCTATTAGCGTGTCGAAGTGGGTCGCAATTATTAACCTTCTTGAAACAACGATGACCGACGAAAACAGTGTGATGAAGGAATTGCTTACGCACATTAGATATGAAGCAAGTCATCCCATTTTTCAATGGGTAAGGACCATGAATAGGGAGGCCAGTGCGCTAGAAGGGAGAATCTGTGCATTGCACACCTTGCTAGAGGTTCGCCAACCAGGCTATGTTGTCTCTATTCTATCTGAATGGGGAGATCTAATCGATTGAACAAGGCCGAATTGGAATGGAATAATCATTCCCAAGGGACGGGGCGTGATGAATCCAACGCCAACACAATCTAAGGAAACCTTGCTCATACTAGTAGCGGAAGGGAGGCACTATGTGACATGAGCTCATCAAAACATCATAATTACGCTAACTGAAAATGTATCGAGTGAAAGGGACAAGTATTTTATGATCTCCCTCACATGGAGAAAATGTACTCTAATAAATCTTGGCTGGTCTTGTACACTGCGTTTTTTGTCCACGTGCGCAGGAATTGAGATTTTACCGAGTATCCGTATGGCTGGATACGCAGGTGAATATAAATCCATCGCTTGCAGAAGCTCAAATCTACTCTATGATGCCTCCACGTTTTTGACGCAAATATTTTGTCGTGGAACCCATCATAGGTTCAATGTCCCCGTCGTATGTGTCGATTGTAAAGAGTGTGTACGCTATGTTACGGGAAGGATTGCCTTCGATTGGGTGCAACAAGGCACGCCTTTTTCCCTCAACGCTAATTACACCCGCAAGTTATGGTAGACAAGTGTTGTGACAAGGATACTGTGGAGATTCCAGGGTTCCACTTGCTCTCGACGGTCAGGCAACAAGGCGCGAATGTATCCTTCAATCGTACTGACTCAGACAAGTTGGTGGCCGACAATCCAGGTATTGTGAGAAGAAGACACGCAGTAATCGGACACAGGTCGAATCATGTCTTGCCAAACTCCCTTGTTCTGACAGAAGGAACCATCTGAATTGCTCTGCCGACATCGAACGTGGAGAAGGTGGAGTTGTCCCAGCAGGTGTCTCGAAGCTTGTCGGTGATACGATATTGGTATAATGCTCAAAACCAAATTTCAGTTCTTCGTCTGACATTTTGGACTATTCCAGTTCAGAAAAGGTAGAAGAAAAGCCTACCTTCTGAAAATCGCGCATGGAGTGTTGGAATACTGCAAAATCGAAAACGCCCTTGTCCGAGGAGCACAGCTTGACATAGATCTATCGCTTTAAAATCTTGACGAAAATCGGGGTATTCATAACCGTGTCCCTGTGAATCTGCTTGCTGTTATACACATCAAGCAGCGCGCCCTCCCCCAGAAAATCACAATACCTCAATGCTTTTATTTCTTCCTTGCTCATATGGATGCCGAGCCATTGGCACAACTTCTTCATCTCGTGCAGATCCAACTTTTGATCTACAAAAGTACTCCCATTCTTCCAGAACATCTTCTCCCAAAGTTGTTCGCGCACCTCGAGGTTGCCCAGTCCTTACATCAAATCCTGGCATACAGAGTGAAGACATCTCAAGCTGGTGTCCTACATCCAGCATACGTTCAATGCAGGCGCGACGAAGTGTACGTTTTTGTAATCGTCATTGCGTATGTAGATGATGCTAATCCAACGTTCATCGTATGCTGGTGGAAGAGAAAATTATTCCAAATAGTATGATCCCTCTGCGCCCGTATGCAGCAATTTTATGGCTTCAATTGGGACTGATGATTCATGATCACCAACAACTCGTATTTTCCAGAGAGGAACGAAACCCACCGATACCGCTAACTCGTGATTTATAGAGCCTAGACTATCGTTCCTTTGTTTGGATCGATTGATACCGTCAATTACCTGTGCTTTTTCCGGGATACCTTCGTCGTCATTGTTCTTCTCACCAACTCTTCAGGAACTGACAAATCCCACTGATTCTCGCGATCCATCGATATTGGTAACGAAGCTGTACTGTGCGAATGGTGCAGATGAGGCAGATGAGTGGGGTATGTGTGCTGGGAGTACTGCGGGTTAAATGAAGCCCGAAATTAACAGCAGGGATAGGCGAAAAGTTTTGCGCCACTGTACAAGTGTGCCATCAAGGCTATATTTGTGTTCCCACGTGGCGCTCTTGGATATCTGCTTTACTAAATCAAGCTCCGACTCATGTCGTCGTCGTGCACACTTTTTTTTCTGCTGGCATGGACGCCTACTACGACGAAATCAAGATTGAAGATATGACGTGGGACGATGAAAAGCAAGTGTTCCACTACCCGTGTCCGTGCGGCGACCGGTTTGAGATATCGCGTCGCCAGCGAACTACGAGGAAGCTGCTACTTTACTTGTCAAAGCTGTAGTCTAATTATTCGAATCATTTATGATCCGGTGCGTCTTCCTCTTAACCGTATGATTTATGTAAAGCAAATGTTGATGGACGGATCACTGTTAGCTCGAATGAACCTCAAGACGATAATGATCTCAGGCTTGAAGTGTCTCGCACGAGCAACAGGGGAAACATTCTCTAATCTGTATTGTTCTGCGCGAATACAACAATCATCTATTTTCTCCTGACGGGGCTATCCTAATACGTGGGCCGTTCCGACTCAATTGAATACTACACCACGGCGTCGGGTTTTATGCAGCGGTGGTTCTCTCAGATGTAGCACCGTAAATTGCACTGGACTAATTCTAGAGACAGGGGAGACGAAAGTTATTTTTTGCGTACTTCGTTATTCGATGGATATTGTTGCATACCAGGGCTAACGCTGACAGGATGACTCGATTATGAATACTACGCTTTGCAATGCTTCACAACCTCAGTCGACGAAAAGAATTCTTCATGACATAAACCCCACTTCCCGTCTTATACGCAGCATTTCCACTATCTCATCCATTGTTATACGTTCCGAAGGCTTTGACTTCCAACAGTCCTGGATGAGATTCCACGTATTTTCTTCCATTCTTGGACTTTCTAATCGTTCTGGGAGCTCTCCTCTTGTGAGGGAGGCCATGATTTGAAGTAGATTCTTCCCCTGAAAAGGAACAGCGTCGAAGAATATCTGTGCAGGTCACTATTTAGTTCGATAAGTAAGTCAAGAAGTGCTTCAAACGCACTGCATAATAAAGGCCACCGTATGCATACACGTCCGTTTTCATCGTTTTACCTCTATGCCCCTGATGACATTTGCCGCACTCTAGCTCGCCACACTCGCTGCACATACCAAATTGTTCTGGTGAAGCATAATTTGGCGTAATTGTTTGGGTAGTCCATACAGCTGTGGCGTCGGATTGTCGAGTTAATCCAAAGTCAATTATTTGACAGTGGAAGTCAGAATTGAGAAGGATGTTGTTCTGATAGACCATGGATAAACCGATTGAATTTGGGAAGGAATTACGTACGCCATGCAAGTCGCCATGCACTATTCCTTCGGAATGAAGATACTGAACAGCCTCAGCTACCTCTAGCATCTGTGAGACATTAATAAACCCAATCTATTACTGACGACAGGCCTTACCACCCGATGTATCTCAACTATATCTGGTCTCTTTTCTGTTCTCCACTGACTTAATGTTCCGTTCGACATGAATGGTGATACTAGGCATTTGAATGATTTCTCTTCATATATTCCCAACAAAGGAAGGATAAAGCGATGCGAAATTGATCGCCAGACGAGGGCTTCTGTACGAAAATCTTGTTGAAGCGAACTCTTTGCAAAAGAATTAGTGTCATGACGTCAAGAAGCTGAAATGATGATTAACTGACCTTTTCATTACGAACTTTATTGAGTACTTTGAGCGCAACCAGCCGTCCCTTGTATTCGCCTTTGTACACACCTGCAAAGCCTCCCCTATCGAATGCGCTCTGATAAGGTCTGACGTCAGTGATAAACAAGGACCTTGGTATGACGTTTGTCATAGTTATTAATTTAAACAATAGTTTCCTGGCCTTTTGGTTTGCGCCCTGAACGCCAGAATTTGCGAAGCTATTTTTGCAGAGCAGCTAAAGTGAGTAAATAGTCAATTACCCATAAGCTAGCTGAACAAACTCTACGCCTACATCGAGAAGAAACTCAAGTGAAAGCCCGACATCTGGCGTAGTTGTCGGATCAGCGGCAGTGATGTCATGATCAGGTAGATTCAACAAGTCGCATATAAGATCAAGGGTCACTGTGTCAACCGACGAATCGCTGAGGGCCATCGACTAGGAGTTATCAGTCATAGTTTAATGTCTTGGTAACGCAACACAGTGTACCTCATTGAGGCTTGTGATCAATGATCGAAATGTAGAAGGGAACGACGGCGTGGTTGCAGGTAATGACGCGAGGGTCACAGGAAGTGAAAAGTGGTTTGCAGGTAACGGTGAGGGGGCTGCAGTGAATGACGGACATGTCTCAGGTAATGACGACAGGGCAACCATCATAGGACTCTCCACAATTTGTCCCATTGTCGGACGTTCAGAAGGATCGGATATCCAGCAGTTCTGGATCAGGTCGTAAGTAGCGTCTTCCTTTCTTTGGTTTTCGAACCGAACGAGACGCTCTCCTTCATCTTGATAAGACGTCTCGACATCAGAATCGCCCGCGATATTACTTTGAACGTCGCAGGAATTATACGAGATGGCGCTGGCGGTTCCCGTTGGCGCATTTCGGGGAAGTGGTCGATTCCGATCATCCTCAATGATGGTCTACCAATATACATATTAGTTACTTGCATATGGGTAAACTTCATTACATTCTCGCCTCCAGCGTCCGTCTGAGACTATCACAGCATTCCTTAAATTCACAGCGAGAGATATCAGATGGGCACGGGAAGGCACCTGGCATTTTTGGCCATAGACTTTCATTAATTTGCATATGCCGTGCACGTTCTGTCACTCTTGTTGCAACTCAGGATGACGTTTTCCCGGCTATGAAACACTCACTTATCGATTTGAGGCGCTATTTGGCACAAGGGACAATCAGCGCTTCGGGATTTGGCGCGACTGACACAAATGCTAAAGGCTGCTCCAAGTGCGTCGGAAAGCTTTTGGATACATAAGGGTTGATCGGCGGTGTTGTCCTCCTTCAAAACATTCGTAGCATAACCTTCGAGTGACACAAGACATACGTGTCTCTGATAATTCATGCGAGTTGTACATGGTATTCACCTCGGTTTGTTACTCACCATGTCCACCATGGTCCTACCCTGAGGGGCAGCTTAGAGAGAGAAATGTCTGATTCCTCCCGCTGGGAGGTGATTTATAAGGCCGAGACCTAATACCAATCGCAGCACAAGATAACACCTTGAGGCGACCGTGAGGTTTACATGAGGGACTCAAGCAGCTTATGGAAATTGGAGTTGAGTTGAGATCAACAGCTGCGGCGGCGAGAGAACCATCTGAGATTCTTCAAGTTAATGTTTGACTCTGTGGGAGCTTTTTCCGGAGAGTTGGAAGGCCGTCAGATATCATATGAATTTTGGAATTTTGAACACGGGAAGACATGTGGCTCATGCGGATTAGGCTGTGCTATGAGCGCTTGAGCATTCCCGTCTCATGTTGTTCATGTCACAGCTTACCTCGCCCCCTACTTCCCTATCCTCTGCCATTCCTTCATCATGACCTGTCAAAAAAGTCAAACATGGCCCGCGGGTCGCGACAGTAATTCAGTGCACGTACTAGATAAAGCTGCACAATTCCAACTTCCTCTTATCAGTTGCTTGGCGCAAATGATCTCCTATGTAACAGTGCATGCCACCCACTTTCATCTTCTGGAAACCACTTCCACGCCTCCGCCATCTTGTCTATCTCTTCCCGCGTCGCAAGACCCTCGCTTTCGCCAAACCCGATGAGTTTTCCCTCTCCGCCAATGATCCCCCTCCCCCCAATACGCCCTTTCCTCAGGACTACTGAAGCACCACAATCCAGCACTTTTCGTATCTTGTTCTTATCAAAACCCGCCTTCTTAGCCCAGATATGGATGCAACCGATGCGGATTCCCGCCCCTGGCGCGTAGACGTTTTTATAATGCCCACGCTTCGGTTCCTTCCGAAGGAGGATACCACGTCGGCGCCCGGACGGGAACGAGCCTGGTTAGGTTGACGGAGACGGAGCCAGGGCCTCGCCATGTCTGGGTCATATACCTGCTGAGTTGGCGGCGGTACGCCTGCCGTAGGTGCGGAGGATGGAGGCAGAGTGGTCGGTTGTGTACATCGGAGTTGGGTGTGAATACTAATCATGATGGATTAGTCTCTGTTGCTGACCTTTATTCGTACTACGACATCCTAAGTTCCACTATCTTCTTTGCAATTGCAAGAATACCATTTATACATGAATCGTACTAGACTCATAACTATGCGGTCTCCGAGCTATTCTGGCACGCCGAGAGCACCAGACCCGGGAATTTGCAAATCAGAAGTGGGCATACTACTACCCTATCCCCCATCCACCGCCGTCGTGTAGGTCTGACCGTCTGACGAACGGGCTAGGACTCCCTTCGAGTCGCACGTTCTCGAACATCTATACACACGTACTCAAACTTCTCCGCATTCTTGCAACTCTACGTGCGCAGAAGGGAGGGGATGAGCAGTCGGAGTGAAGGAACGATTTTAAGGTGGCTGAGGTCAAGAAGGTAGGCAGGCTCAAGGGGTCTAGAGTGGTAAGCTTAGATGGAGAGAGGCAAGGAGTTGAAATTGAACACTACGTCCATGAACACGTCCAAGTAGCCCTTAAACATGACTTCGAGGTGTCCTTGCAGCACACAAACTCTGAGCTCTGAGATGACCGAATAATCGCGGGTTTTTTATTGTTACAAAGTGTTCGTACGATGCCTAGGAGGTTATCATATATATTTTTTGATAGTGAGCTTCGAGATGCGGCGGTGCTCCAGGTGACCAGGCGGGGGCTTGGGCGGGGGCCAGAAGGGTCCAGGGCGGGCAAACCACAGTGCGACATGGATCCACGAGGGTCCTGGTGAGGGTGCGGGCAGGCAAACGAGGGAGTAGGTGGTCAGACAAGAGCAGTGGGCAGGCGGGCAGCGGGCAGACGAGGGCGAGTGGTCAGGTGAGAACCAGGGCATGGACATGCGGGCAGCCAGCTAACAAGGCGAAAGTGCGGCCTGTGGAGGCAATTAGACGAGGCAGGCGTGCGAGGGGCAGGACAAGACGACGGAGGACGGCGAAATGAGTGCCGGCGTCGCTAAGACGGGGGCACCCGCTAACCAGAAAAGGCGTGATCACGATCGTTACCATTGTTACGGTGAACAGGAGGGTCGCACTGGGCCGCGCAGCGAGCGAACTGAACCGTAATACTAATAATATAAGTATAACCGGCGTCAGCCCTAGCCTGCCCTAGCCACAATTGACGCGCGAGAGCCACGTGTACTGGAAGTCATTGTCATTGTAGAAGCTCCGGCTGCGTCGGCAGCAACCTTCTTTGAAGTGATATTCTCACATGTCTGAGTCACACTGACAATTTTTTGGCTGTAATTACATCTGATAATAATGTGGTCAATACTCGCGCTACAGCACATTGGCAAGTAGTTAATTCAGAGTGGAAGATATAAGCTGATACGGAGAGATAGTTGCTATAAGAGTCGGTTTATAATGCATAGTACATCTTCGAGTCATCGTTTTTGACGTTGATGACATGTCCATCTTGTATTAAGGTGTGATGGGTGTGTTTGATGCGGTCTGTCTCTGGCGTGGATGCGAGCGATGATGGCGTTTCGGCGAGAATGAAGTGTGGGAGAGCGCAGATAGAGCGTGGGGGCCGGACAGATTGATGGAACTGAATGAGGAGTGGAGGTCTGGAGGAGCAGCTTGTCTCTAATGCCGTCGCTAAGGCCTGAACCTGGCGCAACGAGCCTGGATGAGCACGCGGGAATTCTGCTGCGTAGTTAACTGACATATATCTGACATGACAACATCACAAAGAGGGCGAGCAGATGTCGAGAGGCTTTATAAGCCTATTGTATTGAAAATTGTCGGGGGCCGAGCAGATCGAAGGAACTGAATGGCGCGGGATGAGAGATTGCCGTTTTCAGTCGCGGAAGACCCAAAAAAGGTTCATATTTGGATATATGCACTGTTGGGCGTCGATCTGGGTAGAAAAACCGTTCGCACTATCAGGCATCAGGCAAAGCATCAAGCATTACCTTGCGCAGCAAGGTCATGTCGATGTGGTAAATTCGCAAAACCTGTCACCCGTGAGAACATTGGTCAGATAAGATAGTCGTGAGACTACTGGTCAAGGTCAAGACTTACAGCTGTTTCGGAAAACCTTGGGATGGCGAAGAAACTTTTTTTCGCTTAGCTAGTGATGACCGATCAGATGTGATGGGGGACCCTGGCATTGTAAATATGCGTAAGCCAAGCTAGGCCATTAGCGGTGAGCTATGTAGGCTATAGTTGACTTTGAGCTCACGGTCTTACACTGGCGTCCAGGTTAAATACGTTGCTGCTTCAGTGCGCAAGCAGGTGTTATGTACTAAGGGGGTTGGTTGAGATTGGTCTTTATGTATGTGGTTTGGATCAACATTGTAGTTAACACTATGGCGAAGTGGTTGAACTTTGACATATTTTTGGTCAGTGCGAGGGTTCGATTCTGAGCACGCCACTTTATTTTACGCCCTTGAATTCATCTSTAGCGTTGAGTTTTATAGTGGCAATTCAAAATTCATGTATAACTAATCCCAACCAACACTAGCTAGTAGCATATAAGCTTACTTGTGCACCGAGGCAGCAACATTGTCAAAGTGCGGCGAGCTCAAAGTCAACCATAGCTCACCGTTGAGGACCTAGCTTGGCTTACACACACCAGGGTCAGTCCCATCACATCTGATCGGTCATCACTAGCTAAGCGAAAAAAAGCTTGCTTGCCATCCGAAACAGCCATAAGCGTAAAGCAAAATTGTTCTTATTTTGGACTGTGCCACCCTGGAGTACCTTTATAAACGGCGTAATCTGTTATGGGTCATTATCAGCCTTAGCCCTCACTCTTTACATTCTTCCACTTTTTATTATTGTTTTCTTAGCGATGGGAGGTTCGTTGAGTACGCTGGTATGACAGTTTTCGATGATGAAGTCCGAATGACTAATGAACACTTCGCTTGCATGTAGTCAAACCGTCACGGCTGCATTTCCCACTTCATTGCAGCTTTTGGAGTTCTTTATACGCTAAAAGGAAAATTACCCCCCGACTCTCCCGTCGTGCCTCGTCTCGATGAGATACAAACAATGCTTCACCGGGCGCAAACTGCACATCACTCGAGCAATGCCGATTCGAGTCATTGCACAATGTGCTCTGAGGTTCCGGTACTCGTGCCGTAAGTATCGTAATCTCTTAAGTAAGCCCGGTTAGTACTAAAGATTATGATGATTCAGTGGCTTTCAGTCGCTGCAACAGTATTGCAGTACCACTCCTAATTTGGAACACCTCGCGAAGATCATTGATGATCTATATGAACAGCTTAATGGGGTGTGTACTTTGAATGCGCCCTCGCTGGTTATACTTAAAGTAACAATTCTTTGGCAGATCTTGACGAAACAAAGCATGGGGCAATAGAGGTCAGAAAGTTTAGTGAGGCGGGGCCCCACTTTCTGGCTAACTTTTGCTGCTTTGACTTTGTTACCACCATTTTGCAACTTCAACTTTCTATTCGCAACTTTGTTAAGATACTTTGGTAGCTTTGGCTGGTTACCACCACTTTGCAACTTCAACCTTCTGTTAGCATAACACTACTTTGTAATCTATGTTACGCCGTCAGCATTTGAACCCTAGGTGCACGCACTGTTTCACCATGCAATACAATTACTTCCTGTCTTCTGTATGGCTTTGTTGCTCTCTTTCATGAGAGACGAAGCTCACCACGTCCATGGGCATCGAGTGCGAATGAATTTGAATCCCACCATCCCCTGGTCCGCTCCGCCGTCTCAAACACCATGCATATGTGTCCCTGACAATCAACCCGGGTACAAGTGATTATTATTCTTGGTTGTCACAATGATTACTGAATACTATGAATGGCCATAGATGCGATCGATGCGCATATAGCGGGGTTTTCGATTCAGTACACTCTAGATCTGCTGTGTGGCACAGGAATTCATCAAAACCGACCCTCCAGACACCGATGCCCAGCCCAAATTGCATCAACCGTCGCTTGGATTCTCACGCATACAAGCAGGCTCAGTAGCCATCCAACAACGACGAGCATCCGCACGGGATGGCAATGGGCGTGCATCGTGCTAGCGCCCGCCATGTCCAAGTCGATGCCGACGGCTCTCTAATGCAAACTTCAACCGTATCATCAACTGGCGCCCGGCCTATTTGCCACGTCATGCCAACACTGAGGGCACGTCCGCCATCATGCTGTTCTTACTGCACGGCGATCGGTCAAATTCCAAGCGCAAATCCATTATATATCTCGTCCATTCTCACCATCAAGATGCACTCGTCATTGTGTGTCTGCTCCACGATACTGAAATGACTCCGAGCCCTGCATCTTGTTAATCTTGGGCCGTGTTTATCGCATCGTTCAAAGCCAATCTACCTGCCCATCCCCTGTCGTCCTATCCCCATCCACCTATCTCGCCACCTTCAACTTGGCACCATCGGTATCCGCACCTTAAAACGGCGGCACCGCATCTTTTGAACTTATTCCGTTGGCTTGGAGATGGGCGCTACACATAGCTACACTCACTTGACTCCCTTTGCTCCAACATGCTAATTTTGTGACGGACCGCAGAAAGTATATTGGAATACAAATATAAATGTCGAGTCACCCAGTCTGCTTTGAATGCTCGAAAACCGACTTTAAAAGAAAATTGACCTGCTTTTTGAAGCGAATGAGATAGCATGGAGCAAACGATCAAATGAATCATTGCTTTCGTGCACCAGTATCCACATCCTCGACTCATTCATTCAGCCCTTTCGCGATCAACCAACAATCCGAGCTTGGAGGGCCCAAGCCCAAACACGAGCGATCGTTACGAATTAGACTACCACGAGTACAAGATCAATATGACGTTTATCAGATGTAGCCAGAAACGAAAGGATCGGATGTGCCTGGGGCTCAGGACGTCCATATCATGAATCGAAAGCTCTACCCTCTGTTCCCCCATGCTCTACTTCGCCAATGCCGTGATCTGTCAAGAAAAATGTTACTTAAAGATAGCCCGCGACAATAGATTCAAAGTACGTGCCCGATTAAGCTGCTGATATATATCATCAATGACTTTCCCAAGCTCTTCCAAAACAATAGTGCTATCGTGGTTTTGCAATGACTCGAAGTTTCTAGATCATCTTTATTAACAAAGTTCACCCAGCAGTTTACGATACTTACGACACGAGCGTTGGAAGCTCACGACACATTATACAACTGCTTGGATCCACATTGTCCAACATCGCGGTGGTTTGCGCCTGTTCAAGTATTGTTTGTATCTCGCTAAGATGACGCACGATGGGAGGTGTTTCGTCCGCGGAGGCGGTAAGCAAAGTACTTAATGAGTGAAGAATTCCATAGGCTTCGACGAAGAGAGAGATACAGCGGTGATGGCTTGACTACATCAAAGTGAAACCACAAGTTGTTCATTAATCATTCGAACTGACGACGATTGAGGACTGCATACTGGTGTACTCAACGACGCGCCCATTATCTAGCAGAGTAACGACGGTGGTGATTAATAAAGGAGTGAAATCTGTCGGAGGAAGATCTCGGTGAATATTTAGCCAAATGCCGTTAACAATGAGCGACTTGCCTGTGGTTCGCTGAGAGCTTGCCGCGACCAGTGAAACTTGACTCTGGGTCTTATATGGCCATTGCAGTAAATAGTGTGACCTAGTGTGACAATGATACCAAGCCTCATGTGCGTCGCCGTATTCAAGCGTGTTCATCGCACACAATTCACGTGGCCTCCTGTGGCGCTTGATAAGGATAATTGTGAATATTTCAGGCACTACCTCCGAGACGTTTGTTGACCACATTTAATTAAAATTTTGCAAGCGCCGTGAAATTGCACAGTGCTTCGAGTCGAACCGTAATCCGGCTCTGGGATATGACAACTTGAAGTCGTGTCACATTCCCGCCAACTTCGGAGAACACACAAAGCATCCTGATTCCTCGAGGCTGGCGCTGAGATTCCATCATGATTGATGGGCTTGAAATTAAGCTGTGTGACGAATTCGGTTATGACCTTGTGCTGTACATGTCTAGTCCAAAGCTGTTGATCACCAAATAGTTGGATGTACAAATACATGCATGGGCTAGTAGATGCCCCCTTCTCCCTCAATCTGTCGACATCATGTTCTTCAATCACGTATCTATTGTTCTATCTTCCATTATTGCCCTTTTTTCCAGGCAAGAACTCTCACAAACGTCTTCTGACACTGAAGGGATGGTGAGTGTCTTTGAGAGGACTAGCGCAATCCTAACTTAACTTTAGATGTTCATATTACCCGCACCCTCTGTTCAGTGTATAATTGCTATAACGAATGTAATGCAACTATTGCATCGGCATGCGGAGATGTGGCAGGAAGCCGGCGTCTGTTCAACCTTGCTACAACAGTCATAAATCTTGTGCGGTGCGCCGAAAATGCGCCGCATACTAATTTCATGCAAGATATTGCTATGAACGTGTTGAAGTGAGTAGTAACCATTTTCCATGTTAAAATAACACGTTAATAGAGTGAAACAGAGTGATGAAAGAATTGCTCACTTACATTAGATATGAAGCAAGTCATCCCATCTTTCAATGGGTAAGGAACATGAATACGGAACCCAGCGCGCTAGAAGGAAAAATGCGTGCTTTGAATGTTTTGTTAGAGGTTCGTCACCAAAATTCTCCCTCCGAATGGAAAAGTCTAAAAGGATTGGACCAGGCTGAATTAGAATGGAAAAAGAATAACAGTGAAATCCGAACTGGGATGAAATCAGATGAACATGATATGAACACACATGAGCAGACCTACGGAAGGAGGGCTCTGGCTCCTCAATCATCCATAGTTTGTTTTCGAGTCGCTGATTGATCAGCGAAATGGTATGACGTACATGCCATCCGTATGAAGCTATATTCTACTGCCAGTATATGATATTAGATGATTGATATGATATGTGACGCGCAAAAGTCCTTTCCTAGTATTTGTATACCTTTTTTCTACGAGACATCGCCCGAGTCTGTCGATCTGCATGACTATATTATAGTCGTCGCTTCTGCCAAGTCTATTCAGTAGCCGCGGCATATAGACTCTCGGTTTGCTATCGCCATCCCTCATCGTTCTGCTTGGTTCAATCTCAACAAATGACGATGAAAAAGTACGTGTTCTCAATGTACCTACCAAGGACAATGCATTAAATGAAGTACAACAGCGGACATAATTATTCGTCATAGGCCTAGAGTATACCAAACGGCGCAAGCACGACCAATCCACCACCATCGACTCTTTCAAAGACCTAAAGTTCAGCTAATCTAGCGTGGAAATAAATATAAAAGTATTTTCGTGAACGTGCACAAAGGAACGAACGAAATAGACTTAATAGCAGACCATCATGAAGCCGGAGAACTGAATCACAGTAGCCTGGAGTGTAGGATACAGAATAACAATGAAATCATCGATAACAATAAAAATGTATATAATTCTAGATAGAAAAAGTTTCCGATATTGGCGTCTTGTGCATTATCGAACATCTTTGTTTGGTGAGGGGTGTTGGCTGAGGGCGATAAAACGTCACTGGTAGAGGTCGTTACTATAGTGGCGGCACTCTGCCCAGTGTTAGGCATCCTCTGGTTATCATCTACTCGTATATTATGCTGGATGTGTATTAGGTCCTGAATTTGACTCTAGTTACTTTTCTGACCTTTATTAATAAAAGCCTATCGTAAACGTCTTGAAGCTTCTCTTCTGATGCATTTTGATCGGCGGACTGAAGTATATTGAGCATAGACGTCAGGATGCGTCTAAGTACGTAAATCCCTAGGTTCTCGCAAAGAAAAAGACGATTCGATTCATCGTTGATTCTAGTATACGGCGTGAGACCGAGTCATCAGTATGAAGTACGGAAATATATTTACCGAATAATTTCATGCGCTATGTCGCATAGAGGACATCCCGAACCTTGCGGACTGTTTCCACTAATAGCAGTGTTCAGAGCGTCCAGGAGGCGGGCCTGAATACGTGGCCAAAGGCTGTTTCCTGACCCATAACGCGGGAGCCGCCCCGCAAGCCGCAAAAGAGCTTGGACGCACACATGTCGCTGTCGATCATCAATGATGGCAAGATATACTTTAGAGCGTATAGCCCACCTCTTCCGCAGTGCCAGAATCTGACGTATCGCTGGGTTCCTGCGGCATCGTGCATGAGAGGGAAACTGAGGATAGAAATAGGGTACGAGAAAAAGAATGTATAGCTATATGGGCAGCGAGGTCTACACGCAGAGATGGGCATCGATGGACAGCTTTTAAAAGAACGTGATCAGATACCAGTGTATTCATTTGTTGGATTTGGCAGTTTCCCACTTCTCCGATCAGAATCCAGTCACCTTGCTCTGAACAGCCCAATGCCATGCTCCCCACACCTGCTAACGGGCTGTGCGCCAGACCAACTACATGAAGGCGCCTTTCTCCCTGGCCTTGATTATTGAAGTGCTTCAAGTGTGCTCGGAGTAATGGGCAGACAGAACAGGTTTCAAGGAACAGTAGACTTGACATCGGATTCGGTTGTAGTGTATATACCACAGAGATTTGTTGAGCGACTTCTGTCTCATAGTTTGAAAGGTCATCAGCGTTGTCACCTCTACCACAAGGTCTTTTTTTTTTACTAACAATACGTGTCATAGCGAGTTCATTGCCCTCCCCGATTTAGTATTTACATCTGGCCATCAAATTGGTGTCTTTTAGTCTGAAAACGAAAATCGTTGCGATGCCAAGCAAAGGAAATGCGCCCCTCCTGAGTTCAAGTTGAGCGGTACGTCCGTCATGAGGGCTAGCAGGCGCCTGGCACGCAGCTAAGATTTGACGTCGCAATGAATGATAACAACGGAACTCCACAGGCTCTTACCCAGCTCCGGTTCTGGCCTTCTGACAACGTATATAAGCTTGAATGCACTTTTCCAAACTGGAAGCTTACAACCGACAGTCCGACTGCATCGGCAGAAACCTTGTTTGACCAATTAGTAAGGTGCATATATATGTTACCCCTCACTCTCATGCTCACGAGTTGGAATTTCACGAGCAGACTGAACTTGAATACATCCACCAGGTCTATTAGAGGGGAGATAATGCCATCCGAATATCGAACCGGCTTCCGCCACTAGAGCTGGAGTGCTGAAGGCCTTGAACAACGAGGAAAATGTGGATGCGGAATCGTCATGCCATATTAGGGAAGAGAACTCTRGTGTCAATATTTGTACGCGTGCAGGTCCATCATGCACCGTCTCAGTGATATCAAACCTAATCATCGGTTAAGTTACAGTCTGCACAAACTTTTATTCACTCCTGTTAAACGAGCGTAAACCCTTCAGGCTCCAATGAACATGTGTATCAAAAAATCCATTCAAACCCGTTGTCCTAAATGATTCCTACATGTAGTCTTTCCAGTCAAATTCTAACATGCGAATCATTTGTTGCAAAATACAGAAAAGAGAGTGCCCAGCACAATAGCGACTCACATACTGTACCGTTCCAGGAAAGGTAGAGGCAATACAAGAAGAGACGATGACTCGTGACCAACACCAGTAGAACATACAGCGGGATCCAGTTACTATTAGTACTTGTAGCAGTAGGCGAAAGAAAATTCATCTCGACAGTTGAATTAACTTCGCAAGCGTGATTCAACACTCCGGATGCATTGGAAGAAATCGGTTGTTTTTGGGACTGAGGCGTACTGGGTAGCGATGAGGTTAACAAATCGTCTTCAATAATATTCTATGAATACCGGTATTAGTTTTTGCATATAGATTGAACTGCGCTCCTTCCACACCTTTAGCGTACGTATAAGACTATAGCAGTCCTTCTCCAACTCATGGTGGAGCTTACCAGATGAATATGTGAAGGCGCCTGGCAGATTCCGCAATGAACTTTCATGAATTTGTAAAAGGTGTGCACGTTCCGTTACACTAGCCGCACAATCAGGAAGATGAGTTTTCCCGGTTAGGGGATACGCACTGGTTGATTGTGTGTGCTATCTGACACAACTGACAAGAAGCATCTTGATATTTGACGCTATTAACGCGAATGCTAAAGGCGTTCTCAAGGGTGGTGGAAAGCTCTTGAATAACTACGGGTTGATTAGAGATATTGTCTTGCCTCATAGAATTCTTAGCATAATTCACGAGTGCTTCGAGACATGCGTGTTTCTGACAATTCAAGTGAGCTGGACATTGCATGAGACTCACTTGTTGGTTGTTACTCACGGCGTGGCCCATTGTCCCCTAGCACAAGGGATAAGCTGGGAAGGAAACGCCAGATGGTTCGCAATACGGGTATTTAGGGTCGACATCTAGTGCCTTTGTCCGGAAAAATGGTTTACGCGACGCGGCGAAGGACTGAGTTTGTCACAGGATCAGCGGTCAACAGCAGGGGCGAGCGCCGTGGTTGATAAGGCACGGTACCCAAACGGGGGAGCGCTTTGTTCAGTTTAGGGGCGGACGCTCGTTGAGTAAGAGCGACGCATTCCCCTAAAGCTATCGTATACAGATTCACCCGGATGAGCTGTAAATCGAGATGGGTTCAGATTTGGAAACACGAGGCTTACATGCTGTAACAACAGAACCTTAAATGACCGCATTCCCACCTGCTATTCTCTCTATTTCTGCCCATAACAAAAAATGTCAGTGTCTATGCCTGCGACAGTGCACTCAGCGTAAATATCCGACGCAGCTGTTTGATCCTTGATGGTGCATTGCAATAATGCCGCTCCAATGACTCAAACTTCTCTATGGACGCAGCATTTCGTGGAGAAGCATATAGTATAGTAGGACAAGGAAGAAGGAGCAATTTATTTCAAATCGGGAAGGCGAACGTACGACACACCTAATTTGGCGGCTTCTCCGGGTTTCTCGCTGACGAGAAAAACAAGTTTAGCCCTGACGCAACATCCCCCATAGATTACATGCAGACAACACGTGCTTTTCAACTTAAAAGAAAGCCAAATTTGGAAATTGGAACGAGGTCGATAATGATATTGATAAGTAATTCAACTTCGAAACTATTAAGAACGTACGTCATCCTCGTAAGCCAACATGTAATGACAATACCTCCCTTCTACACTCGCCCCTTCTTTGGCCATTTCTCGTTCTCCGCCGATTCCAACACAACCACAATCGCGCAGCCAGCTCACAAACACGGCCATATAGCCTACAGGAGTTCATTTCACCTGTCACATGAATAGAGAGCCATAATTACAATTTTGGATATAATTCAGAGGCCCATACTGGGCAGCAGCAGCTGGACAACGGTGGGAGCGGCAGAATCTGCGGTAGCGCCGGTGGCTATAGCAGTTCTTTTGCCAAGCCTTAGTGAACGATATCATCGTGAATATTCGAAGTCGCTTACACAGTGCCAATGCGAGCATCTCTATCCCTATCAGACGTGTCCGTTGGAGGGCATCCACGTGAAAGTTATTTAGTTAGATGAGCTGGTACTAGCATCACTTTCCAACATTCTGAGCAAAACGGGAATCAACAAATAGTTGGAACGTGACCAAAGCTGCTCTTTTTTCTGTTCTTCCACTACTTTGGCAGAAAGGGGAGGGCGAAAAATACTCAGTAGGTGGCAGCATGGAGGTTGCGTTAAGGAAGCGATGGCGGGTGAAGACGAACGGTCCTTTCCGTGGTAGTCATCCCTTTGCGACAACCGAAGGGATGGATGGCAGTACGCATCTTGCAAAGATCAGACGCATACCTGCCGGTCATGGAATAAATGTACCTTGCCTAAAACGCGCTGCTTGTTGAGGATAATGATCCAGTGTCATGGCGTGTCGCAAAAGATTGAGCAAAGGCAATAAACGAGACCATAACAGCGGATGCTGCCAAATTGCACGACGGCGACGCACGTAACCCTGTGAACTCCGGCCATGGCCATCGTACTTGCAAGTTCCCAACAAAGAACGTAGACAGAGTCAATGTGCATGATTGCGGATGTGTGTAGGAACGGATCTAGACATAGGACAAGCCAAAGCCTATCGCCTAGCGAACCGTGAGGCATCGTACGCAGCAATATGAGGGGGATGGTACTTCTCTATAGCGAGCGGAATGCTCAAAATGTTTCTTACGTGTTCCCATTTGAGCTCCTGGTGAGAATCAAAGTCGGTCGCCAAGAGTCCTTTGCGCAAAGGGGTGGCGGCGCCGGCGGAGAGCCTGAGGCGGCTATTGGGCTGGGGGGAAGAGAGGAACAGATGAAGGTTATCGGGTGGGATGGCAGAGGCGTGCTTTACGGTCTGACTAAGCGAGACCTATCGCGCCCTCACGACGTGCCAACGTCGAGCTTTTGTCCTCGCACCAGACCATCGCAAATGTACCGCATAACCGCTATGTCTTGTTTGAACGTCTCTGCGCTGCCGGCTTCAATATTTAAATATTCAGGTCTGTGCCGCCGAACATCGGAACACACCACTCACGGTGGTGACCTTACTCTCTACGCCTCCACTCCCTCGCCGCTCCCTGCCCATGCATGATGCTATATCAACCGGGCCTTCAATGTCTATTCGACACTGCCTGGCTTGGCGTGGACGAATTGATTGAGATGACCAAGCGAACGATCAATAATGACTCAAGTACGTCTTCTTAAACTGTTTGTATCTGTTCGCAACAAGCGCGGCGCAACGCGCCTTGTCTCATTTCCGAGTCACTTAATTACTACATGCTACGTGCTAAATGCAGACCGCTAGACCTTAAGGCCTCATCTGACTCATTTCGTTGTATGAAATTGACTGTGATGTGAAACGGACGCTCCAAGTTCCGTCTGTTCACGTACGTAGCGCAAGTAGCGGATGTGGACGGCATCGCGTAATTACTAACTCCCAGCGCAGGGTTACACGGCCTTCAAGGGTAAACAATACGAACGTTGTACGGCTCAGAGACACCATAGTATGTGCAATGTAAATGATGAGCAATATGATAGAGCTGGCTGTCACGCTGTATGGATTCTCGACCGTTTCCACTCCAGCTCCGCCTGTGGAATTTAATGTATTCACATTTTTCCTTTAAGATCCTACGAAAAACTAACCTCCATCAAAACTCGTAAGGCGTCCATCTTTCCTTCTAGTGCATTTGCTTCTCTTCCCATGTCCCGCATGAAGCGAAAAATGGGATGGCCACCTTCATACTCGGCATACAACAGCAATTCGTTCATGAGTCTAAGGACTCGAGCTGAATCTAGGCGAGCCGAAACTTCGGAGATATCATGACCTACTGTAGGACACCCCTTGCGATGTCCGGCATAAAATGCGTGCATGGCGCTTCTCGAGTGAGCTCTGCAAGGTCCATAACGGTCAAAGCATGTTGCTCCAAACGCCTGCTCCCTGGCATATCTCTACGACTAGTTGTCATCACCTCCCTGTATTTGTCATGCTGTTGTTTCGTACGACCCACGAGGTCAGATATGACTACCTGGGGGTTCTATGTGCAAGATCAACAAGATCAACAAGATCAACAAAGTCTGCAGCGTCCGAGAACGTCGAGTCCCTACCCTATCCCCATGCACTGCGGTTTCACTCTGTGAGCCGCTCAAGACGAATCGTATAATTGATGTGACGAATGCCATCTAAGAGGTTCAAGGTGCCTCTGCTACAGGATGTTACGGGAGAAGTGTGGGTGTTAAGTAGGGGATATCAGGGAACACACTAGCGCCGGCATGCTGAATGGGCATGGGATAAAATCATGCTTACATGAAACCTCCTGATTCGTGATGTATCAGCCTGACGTTCCCGACACATATCGGGCCCAGCCCTTGACGCTGAGATTTCACAAGGATCTCGCGAGTGAAAACCCTGACTGTGAACAGTACTTAGCGACAGGCTCAGTGCTTGGGCACTAAGAGAGATGAATTCTTTTAATTTTGTTGTTCGATTCTCACAGATACGGTTACCGAGAAGGAACATGCTCTGCGTGCCTCCTGTTTCAAGGGTGGTTCTTGTTCGGTCACGTGACAAAGCTATTTATGTGTATCCTGATATACCTGTTGCTACCTTTTCAGTAACCAGCTCGTCGCTGCTTATTACTGCTGCATGTTACCTCGCCAACGAGTCGTGTTGCACAAGGTATATCGTTCCCGTCCCACCTTGATTATAATTTATATCAGGTCCCGCGGATCCTGTATGTGAGCATAGACCCTGGCAGCTGAGAAATTGTTATAAAGTTGTATGTGACCTTAGCCAAAGATAGCATCAGTCGCAATCGCACCTACAGGATTGGATTTACGCCGGTTGGCGGATGGGAACAGATGATGAGAAAGAAGGGCTTCCCTTTCAGGACAGGACCCCCCTACGCGCAAGTCTTTCGGGATTAGTACTAGTGGTACTGGAATAAGAATTGCCCTTCAAGTTTCGCTGCAGAGCTGGATGCATCATACAAGCCTCTCGCCTCGAGATAGGACCAATGGGAGGAAGGTAGTATGCATACTATTGTGCCACCCAATCCCGGCAACGATTAGCATCGTCTCTGCCAGAGACTGCTAGTGCCACTTCCTACGGCCTCCGCTCCCCAATCCCCCAATGTGGCAATGCCGCCATGCCATCAGACGCATCGTCGTCGGCGTGGAAAGGGCCATCGCGGCGCCGCCCTCCCGTCGCAATGCTGCCCATATATGACCTTCATTGTCATGCAGTTCCAAAACCCCAAACGCTGTTACCAATAAGGCAATCCATCTCGGTAGGTGCCATCACGCGGCGCAGGGTGGCACTCCCAGGATCTCATGGGAAACCATCCTTCCTGATATAGCATAACGGGCTGTGCTGTACACATAAATACAGTGTATTCCTTCGTCTTCTCATTTGCCCTCATTTGCCCTCATTTGCCCTCCGCCTCCTTAGCCTCCACCACCTTTGTTCCCTCTTCCTTTTTGCCATTTTCTTTCGTTCCCTATTTCTTCCACGTCGTAACCTACCACCAAAAACAAATTAAGAGGTCAATGACCCACAGAGGACTCGGTGTACGTACCTGCGCATACAATGCCTGAACGACAATCTCAAGTTCTTCCGGTCCAGCATTGGTGTGAACTCGTGTCAGCAGCTTGATTTTCCTAAATTTTTGTTAGCCATGTTTATGCTATGACTTAGAGTACATCATACGGTGCTAGCGTCGGCAGCTCCACACACATTGAACAGTTTCCCCCTTCTAAGTTGCTCAAAATTACATTCTTTTGTGCTTTGTCCAGTATATCCAAAATGCCGTTCAATTGTACAACGGTCGGGTGTGCTTTGTCCCCAGTAACGGACTCCAATTTGACTTTCAACGAGCCAAGAGATTGTCTAGTGTCTACGAAAACACCAATGCAACGATGATTCAACTATGCTCGATATGAAAAAATTTTACTGCTTTTCAAACAAACAACCTGAGGTTGCGTACCTGCGACATTGACGAGAATGTAATGTTCGGCTGTCAGGTGGTGAGATCTTGAGACTGAGAGGCGGCGCCCTATCTGAGTTTTAAATGTACTGTTGCATGGGTTCAAACGTTCAGGCCGTTCAGGGCATATTTTTATTTTCGCAGGTACACCTCATGTGCCTTCTTTATCGGTATTACGTCAAGTACCACCTGGCATCCCTCAAGGTCCGTTTGTATGAAACTTTATTCCAAGATCGGTCAGGATCGGACCGATCGGTTCTAGAATCGGAAAAATGTTGGCACCATGGTCTGGAACCTGACGCCAAGCCTGGTCAGCTGCGTGCTAGCTGTATCAATGGCTGCACTAGAATTTCGGTATGATTCTCTTCAATCATGTTCCGAGGCCGAAGTCGAAGACGAAGGCTTCGGACTTTTAATCGGCGAGATTGCAGTGCAAAGCTAATGGGTGAACGCTGTTTAAGCGCCGGGAGATGCCGAGGCGCAACTTGCCAAGCCGAGCCAAACAATGGCCGCTCGATGCTCGTCGCACGCGCCTTGCTAGCCTCCCATGGCCATTTGCTTTAAAAGGGCCTCGGACCTGCCATGCGAAGTGGTGGCCCACTCCTGAAAATTGTTATACTGCAGAGCGTCGACAAGAGCAGATCAAGAGAATTCGCGGCGGGTTCAGAATATACCCCGTCCCCGTCTCACGCTCATAAATACGATGCCACATCTCCGCTCTCCGTCCATCAATCCCGTGACCTGTCACCCAAAATTCGTTGCCTGCAGCAGTGGACGTAGTGTGCGTACTGGATAAAGCTTCTCATGCAGATCCTCGATGTTCTTGAACCAATGCTGTCGACATCCGCTACTTACGCTACGGATGTGAACAGACGGAAGCTGGAGGAGCACGCCTCTTTATGATCACAAACAATTACACAGGGCATGACTTAATATCAGTGATAGACTTATGCACACAATGAAACTGGCGGTTGTCACGCTGCCCTCCGCTTCCACTCCAGCTCGGCCTGTCCAGTGTCAGTGAAATCCGTCCATTACCTAGTTCACCTATTCTTGAACAGACTCGGATGATATACGGAACAGTGTTTACAGGAGTGCCGTGTACATTGTGGATACTAGTTGGCTGGGGGAGCCGTGTTTATAAATGGGTAGTTCGGATGAGCTTATGGAATTTGAGATAGATTGGAAGATGTGATATTCGGTGCCAGCAGGATTCTTCAATCTGAGCGTCGCTGTATGACGGTGTGCATTGCTCTATTGGTTTACAAGATTCTGCAGGTACTGCTACGCTCGCAATACATGTTTATATAGCAACGCGTTCCAGGACTGATGGCCTCATTGCTTTATACCGTCAGCACAGGAGCAGTTGTACCGTTTCTTTGTATCAAACCCGAGTTTGGCGTTATCAGCATCACTTCTACAGTTGGCCAGATTTTCTGCGTCGCCATGCCCGACAACTTCGTAGTTTCCTAGGTCCGCCCGCCCGTCCACCGTGAATGGTCCATCATGGCTGCTAACCAATCTTTGCAGCTACCCACCTAAGCGTGAGTGATGAGGTAATTGTAGTTATGACAACTTACGGAGATGTTTCCGAATGTATGTGTGAGTGCGTACCTTGCAACGTTGAATGCGCGGAGGGAGCAGGGGGGAAATATGTCTGATTCGCTGTCGGGTCATTTCTGGGAGCTGCCGCGGTATCCCGGACATGACGCCATTGCCGCAGGTGGCCTAAAGGTTATCGTTGTATTGTTTGCGCGTGCTTGCTCTCCAGTTTAGACGGCTGGCCACGACGGATTGGCAATCTCTGTTCAAACGCTGGCGGATCAGAAAGTGGAAGAGGGAGGGGGGGAACTGTCAATTGCTTCGACGAGGGTGAGCGTTCTGATGAGAAAGAGACAGTACGTTGCAGGATGTTACGTTGTCGGATGTAGGAGGACGGCTACTCGTGGAGTCTCGTTTCGAGGACTCGGTTGTACACCCAGCCCCTCGGCCATTTCCATTGGAGTTTTGTCCGTCTCAGCTGTGGACTCTTGCTCATCCTCCCAGCCCATCCAGGCCTCGGACCTGCCACGCAAAGCGGTGGCCCACACCCGACAACCTAAGTTTCTTGTATGAGGTAGGTTTAAAGGTATTTTCCATGATCTGCATGACTGAATCCTTGAGCGTTAAGGTAGGCGTTTTCCACGCCCTTATCTAACACGTGTTCCTCTCTCAGCGCACGACACACAACTACAAGAGCTTTTTGAATCCATCGGCGAACGGGAGATGAGAGGAGAAGAAGGGATGCGCAGGCATGATAGGGGACAGGCGAGGAGCCACGGATATGGATTTGTGTTAGACAATCATAACCTCCTTTGGGTTCGACTTCGGCTTCAACCTTTTCCCGCTGGTCAGTGTGGGACTTCGAGGGCAGTCCCCCCCCCAAAAAAAAAGGAGGGATGGCAGGGACAGCTGTTACCGGTTACCGATTTACCCCCGGGAGGTCGCATGTGTCCTTAGGTCCAACACGCTTCAATTCATTTTGAAACGGAGTTTGAGTGGGCGAAAATTAGCTTTTTGACAAATTCCGTATGGACCGTCTCACGCCATTGACTGGTTCCAATGGCGCCACGTTAGAAGGTCGTATAAAAGTCCCTCCGCTGTCCATGGATTCGACCCTACTACCAGAACATAAACGGGACTTTTCGACTTGATGCTCGCCAACCGTGTATTAGTTATTCTATCTCGCATCGTCACTCTTTCAGAAAAGCCACTTAATAATGAAGAAATAGTAAGTGTTTTTGACAGAACTAGGACAGACCTAACTCAGAGGCAGGATGCTCGCATTGCTTGTAACCTCAATGAAGCATATAACTGCCATGACAAGTGCAAAGAAGTCATCTCATCGGCACACAAAGACTTGGCAGGAAGCCGGCGGCTATCCGATCAGGCTGGCATGGTCATAGAGCTTGTGCGCAGTGCGGAGCGTGCGCCTCGCACTAACTTCATGCCGGATATTGCTGTGAACGTGTTGAAGTGACTCAATTATCTATCAATCTTGAAATAACGTTAACCGTCTGAATACAGAGTGATGGAAGATTTGTTTACCCACGTTAGATATGAAGCGGGTCATCCAATCTTTCACTGGGTAAGGAACATGAATATGGAAGCCAGTGCGCTAGAAGGAAGAATGCATGCTTTAAAAGTCTTGTTGGAGGTTCGACACTGTTCCTGTTTCCCTTTCAATAGAAACGTCTAAATGATTCAGCAAGGCTGAACTAGAATGGAAGAAAAATCATGGTGATTCCCGCGGGACAGAACATGACGATGAAGACGGGGCAAACGCAACCTAAGGCGACCTTAATCCTAGACGGAAGGAAGGCTGGTACCTCATCACATGACATCGGCGTGTTAACTTTCATTTTATGTACATTCTAGAGTCTGAGAAGCCGTCTGCCGTATACAGAGGACTCAATGCGCCGGTGAACTAAATGATGCATAATATGCCACGTCGCATGTGTAAGTGTACAGAGACTTTTCCACAAAAAGTCATCCGCTTCAATCCTGACACAATTCCAGCATCTTGCGCAGCTTACTGGATGGCGGGCGATTGGCCAGTTTCTAGGGTCATGGGATTATGGCTCACAGCATGAAGAACCGCAATGATTAGTCGAGATATGGATTCGGCTGGCCATACTACCGCTCATGAATGTGATAGCACTGAGCGAACGGATCAAATGATTCATCGCCTTCGTATGCTGTACCGGTTCTACGGAAAGAACCATCCTTTTGTATCTATGTCCTCGATACATTGATTAGGGCGCCCTGAAAACCATGGCGCACAAGCAAAGTGAACAACAATGAGCAGTGTGGAAGCAGAATGAAACAACGCTCACTTTTGCTTGACGCTCGACTAGTTGTCCTAGTCAACATATAAAACCCTCGATATTTTTGGTGTGTGACGAGCCGTCTAAAATGTCTAAAGGGTAAATCAGAGGGACAAGCTAAAGACCTGGAACGAAGGAACAGTAAATAAACGTGAATTTATTCAGTCACCTAGTCACTGTCCGCGTGAGTATGGAAAAATGGCTCCGCCGCTCCATGAACTCTTGATATCTCCCTTTTTCTCAAACTGCCCAGCAAAGAACACCCTAGGGTCAACTTCCAACCTGTAATCAACGCCCATACCTTCGCCGGGCATAACGGAAACCGGTGACGACGGAAACTAGATTTTATTTTATTTTCGCTTCTCTTCTCCATTAAGATCTGGACTAACTGACTCGGTAATTTGCCTCGTCAAAACGTTCCGGGCTTGAACTAAGACAACTCCGAACGCGCATTTTCAGATGTGAGATTTAAGGTGAAGCCTTTTTTCGCTGATCAGAATGCCGTCAAGCAGGGCACTGACAGAGGGTACGATAGCCCTGTAGTCGCTCGCTATTATTAATGAAGTTCAACCAGTAGCTTATGACACTTACGACGTGGTGAGCATCGTATCTCATCGGGATGGAAGGCGTTTCCTGACTACGTCCGCAGGCTTGAACAACAATTGACTTCTTAACGTGCCATATGCTTCGATAAAAGGGGAGATACAGCGGTGACAGCTCGACTACATCCAAGTGAATATTAACCACCCGGACTGTTGACGATTCAAGTTTGAGGACAAGCGTACTCGACGACCTATCAATCCAAAGGTCCAAAGGAGAATCCATAATGGTGGTGGAGTGTAGAAGTTCGATATCTATCGGAGGAGTCTCGGCAGTTAATAGAGGTTAGACTTCCTCGTGGTTCGATGCTTTTGGGGGCTACCAACCAGCACAAGTTGGGATCTATTCAACCCTCTACTTCAAACGAGACTAACGAAGTTTGGCTTGCTGCATCTGGCCGACCCACTACAACGTTCTGAAAGCATGTTCATCGCCCATAATCATTTCACGTGGCTTTCGGCGCTCGATAAGGAAGAGCCTAAGAGGGGGATGCGCCACGTTTATCCATTGGCACCGCCTCCTACGAACACAAGGCGTACCTGTAGCTGCCGTTGGTTTCATCGTAATCGGCCATGCATATGGCTGCGTGCTGTCGATCTCCAAATAGTCGCATGTATTACATAAATACATGCATGGCCTGCTGAAGACCCCGTCAATCTCAGGCCAACGCCATGCTCTTCAACAGTGTATCTATCGTTCTATCTCCCATTATCGCTCTTTTTTCTCAGCAAGAGCTTTCACAAACGTCTTCCGACAACTTAAATGCAGATGCTCGTATTACTTGCATCCTCTGTTCGGCGTATAACCGCTACAACGAATGCAATGCAACTATTTCATCGGCGCGCAGAGACGTGGCAGGAAGCCGGCATCTATTCAACTTGGCTACAATTGTCATGGATCTTGTGCGGAGCGCAGAAACTGCGCCGCATACTAATTTCATGCCAGATATTGCCATAAACGTGTTGACGTAAGTCGCAACCCTTTGCCCTCTTGAAACAACGTTAACCGACTGAAAACAGAGTGATGAAGGAGTTGCTTACTCACGTTAGATATGAAGCAAGTCATCCCATCTTTCAATGGGTAAGGAACATGAATAGAGAAGCCAGTGCACTAGAAGGCAAAATGCATGCATTGAAGGTCTTGCTAGAGGTTCGCCCCCGACATGCTCCCTCTCTGATTAGAAAAGTCTGAAACATTTGGACCAGGCTGAGTTAGAATGGAAAAAGAATAATAGTGAAATCCGCACTGGGACGAAAAAAGAGGAATATCACGATATAACGTGATGAGCCGACCTTCCTACCCAGAAACTTATGACGTACATGCCATCCATATAAACTTACGCTTGTTACTAGATGATACATAATATGTGACGCGCCAACCTACATATACTTTTTTTCCCTATCGAGACGGCACCCGTCGCCGTTGAAGTTGCCGACCCGGATGATCTCTATGATGACAGTCCGGCTGCGTCGGCAGAATCTTGCTTGACCAACCAGTAAGCGGTATATATATGTGTAAGCACTCTACGGCATACAAAGGGAAATAACTCCAGGAATATTGGTGACAGATGGTTTCGATAGTGCCCATCAATGTGAGACAGCTTTAATAATATACCATACTGTGAGTAACATATGCCGAATGGATGGGAGATAGGGGGGGGAGTAAAGACTCCATCTGCAGCGCGGATTCAATGCATGGGCGCGCTTCAGGAATGGCCAGGTGCCGTGCCAGGGTTGTGAATAGACGAGGAAGTCAACTAGCATCCACCACCTGTACTTTGACAAACAATGTCGAAAACAAAAGCTGCGCATCATGCAACGGCAAATGACGTTATCCTGCCGATGTTCATTAGCCAACACGCCCCTTACAACCGCGACCACTCGCTGCTATGCCCCAAACTGCCTAACAAAACGCAATAAACCGCCAAAGGATCCTCATCGTCCTTCCCATCCTCCTGACGCACCACAAACCTCACAAATAGGCCGTGTGTTAATTGAGGGATACACAGAGGAAGGCTGAGCATGACTGAGCATGACGGAAGGGTGCTGTTGATAGCCGAATACAATTTGATGATAGTGTATGCAAGTATGGCAAATTATGGTTGCGAGAAAAGGTGGCGAGCGTGGTCGAAAGGGTACCAGGATGGTGAGGGTTTGAAAACTGGACAAACAATGGCGTACCGACACAATGCTCGTCTTGTATAGTGAGAGAAAACAAGTGCCGTTGGATGGGCGGGCATGTTGCATAATGGTGCGGGGGGTGCAATGGTATGAGATCACAGGTGGGGTAACAAAACCATGCGCAAGGGGGTGGAGAATAATTCTGAAGAACCACGGCAATATGGTGTAAGAAGGCCGCGCGCGAAGGCGTGGAAAACGGTTGTGCGAGGGCGTGCGGGATGGTTCTCAAGAATCAGGGCGGTGTAACAAAACAACGGGCGGGTGCGTGGCGAACGGTTGTAAAGAACCACGCTGGTCTGGCATAAAAAACCACGGGCGAGGGACTGTCAAACAGTTCTCCAGACTCACGGCGAAGAACCATGGGAGGGCTTGTGTAAGAAAACCGGGGACGATGGCGCAGCGAACGGTTTCAAGGAGCAATGGGGTTGCTGGTATAACAAAACCACGGGTGAGGGCGGGGCGAATGGTTTTTTAGAACCATAGGGTTGCTACCGCGGACTTTCTCTGCTACCACCGCTACTTCAAAAGCTACCGCGGTTTTCTCTGCTACCACCGTTAATTCAAGAGCTACC